>JALPQI010004776.1:0-82587 GCA_025490895.1 Thaumatotibia leucotreta
CCTCGCGCCTCACGACAAAAAAACCAACACGTTTGTTAGCATCGATAGACGCCAAGCGACTAGCTAGGCGCCAAGCGCGCAGTGCGGACGCTCGCGAACATTCCAGAACGTTCGCTTTACTAAGCTACTCACTATGCGACTCGCTAGGCTCTAGGCGCTAAGCAAACCACCTGTCTGTGCGGACGTAGCCTTAGTGAATAACACTACAGTACATGGCCTACAGGCAGGGATAGTATACCTTCTCAAGCACGCCCCAGACGCGCCGGTAGAGCCACTGTTGCCGGTGCGGCTCCGCTATCGACACTACTACAGTACATGGCCTATAGTCAGGGATAGTATACCTTCTCAAGCACGCCCCAGACGCGATGGTAGAGCCACTGTTGCCGATCCGGCTCCGCTATCGACACTACTACAGTACATGGCCTATAGTTAGGGATAGTATACCTTCTCAAGCACGCCCCAGACGCGTTGGTAGAGACACTGTTGCCGGTCCGGCTCCGCTATCGGTGCGACGACAGTACATGGCCTACAGGCAGGGATAGTATACCTTCTCAAGCACACCCCAGACGCGCAAGTATCGGCACTATTACAGCTATGCTATTCTCTTATTGACACATTCGACGCTGCGTTCATCAACGAGCTCGATGTCGAGACAGCCTTGTCTAAAATCCTAGCTGTTTGATTTGACATTAGGAATCGAGGCTGTCAGCGAGGTTGTGGGCGAGTTCGTCGTTTTCGTTAGAGAATACGAAGTTCGTTAAACGTCAAACTCTCGACGCAGTGTAGTTCCAGTTCACGCCGCATTCGTCGCCGAGCACTAGTGTCGTTTAAAGTACATTAGTGAATACCATTTTTAGGTTGACACAGCGCTGACAGCAAGGCGGTTTCCTTAGTGAATAACACTACAGTACATGGGCTACAGGCAGGGATAGTATACCTTCTCAAGCACGCCCCATACGCGCTGGTAGAAGTCGCGCGGCACGCGGTTGAGCGCGCCGTCGAGTCGCCGCCGCCGCAGCCACTGACCTTGCCGATCCGGCTCAGAAATCGGCGCGACTGCAGCACACAATTTATTAATATTAACCCTTTAAATCAAGAACCACTAAAGCGGTCGCGTGTTGTATAGGTCGATTCACTTAAGCTGGCACCCATGGAATTAATGACATCTATCATTGTGTGTATGCGGCTGTGCTATACATACCAACTAGGGCTACCGGTATCCGTGTTACCCGCAGACACGTGTACACGAATCCTTAGCACCGGCGGTACTAAGAACCCGAACGACACGAAACGCCAAGAAACGTTTCCAACTTAGAAACGTTTCCAAGCGCGGGTCCGCGGATCTACTTAGAAACTTTTCCAAGCTTGAGTCTTGCGGATCCATTACAATTGAATATTCGAAAAACCTATGTTTTTATTAGTAAAAAGTTTGAAACAAAAAAATACCTACTGAAAAATTCGCAGTTTTTTACGAATTACGCAGCTAGAAATTTTCTTTGTTGCAGGTTAAATGCGGTTCAATACTTTGTTCAAATATAAAATCGTACCTATATTTTAGATTGCCACTGCCACTACACATTGAGGGCGGATCAGACACAGGTACTCGGGTATCCGTGTCTTAATTACACGGTTCCTAATTAAACGTTTCCAACGGGTAAGAAACCCGTTTCCCGGTAGCAAAGAAACGGGTACACGGAAACGGGTACACGAAACCCGGACATGACCGAGAGCCCTAATACCAACCTGCATACACTGGCGTTTTGACATCCACACATAGATAATTTCTGTCACATACTCAATCCATTCGTGCCAGCTTCAGTGAATTGATCTGTACCTACAACGCCAGCAGCCACTAAAGTGGTCATCGAGTGTTGTCTTGCTGACAGATAAGGTTTAATTTCGTTGTTCATTATTCTTTCTTTATTGCACCATGGTAAGTTACAAGATGGTTTTTACATGCGAAATAGTAAGTACCTCATAGACCCAGAAGGGGTTTGGTCTACGAACAAATAAAACGTGGAAGCCGCACGCCATAATAAATTGCCTTTCAAAAACGGTCCTGAATTTTAGTTGACAAGTGTCACCCCCTGCTCAATGCATCACGGCAATGAATTTGAATGTCAACCTATAAATCTTAAACCGCCATTTAAAAATAGTTGTGATTGGACCATCAAAGTTTTGATTGGCTATATTCAATAAACATTTGTCAAAGATGTTGCACCGAAATATGCGCGGTGTCACGAAAAGCGCTATGTCCTGCCCATCTTGGCACAATTGAACAATTGGTTTTGGGGGCATTTTTGAGCTGGCGTTAGACGTCCATGTTATATATGGTCGCAGTCTATGATTGAAGAATAAGCAATATAGTAGGCTGGCCATTAATTATAATTATGTCGGAGGTGTGCTGACTTGCAGCGATTGTGGTCGTACATTCGTTGCAAAAATCGGCTATGTCAGTCACCTAAGAGCTCATCAGCGATGCTCTCAGCAGAACGCAGTCGTGGCCGAAACCGGCTAGGATAGGATGATGAGTTGATGATAGTAGGTAGGATAGTAGGTAGCTAATATTTTGATGTTTGAGTTTTAGTTACATGAATTAATTGTTTATACATACTGTCTTCAATATTGCCTTGCAGGGATTGGCCAGACTCCAGAATAATCTGCGACTTTTTGCCATAGCGGTGCGATTTGTTGCTCACGATTGAGAAATTTCCGCGGCCCACTGAAATAAAACTTGACTTAAAGTCCATTCATCGTTAATTGTCTTATCTAGTAAACAACTTTCTAACCTAAAAGTACACGTTTTCTGTTGTTAACTGCTGTTTCCTTGATTATAAATTAAGCAATTTACTAATCACTACGGACCGACTGCACAAATACGGCCTCAGGTATTTTGGCATAGGCAAATATGGCAGTTTACTAGATAAGACAGCTAAGGATGAATGGACTTTAAGTATAAACATTCTTGGTATTTCCAGATATCCTGTTTCTATCCTAAAAGATATGGAAATATTAGATACAAAGAAATCATGGCAATTGGTAACATAATAATATGGTTTACGAGGATATATTTCCGGATTAGGATAGTAAGGTTATGTATATATTAATTATTGGCCGTGTGGTGACGGCAGAAAGAATACATTTGTCACCACCCCAACTCCTCCTGCGGGTGTCGTAAGAGTCGACTAAGGGATTGAAGTGTCACTGACCATATTTGATTAAAGATTGATGACGGGCAGCAGCGTCATCATAGTGGATACATTACTGCGATCGCCAATCCGCTTGCCCAGCGTGGCGATTATGGGCATTTACCTCCTAATGCGTCTATACGCATAGATAATAGGAGAGGCCTACGTCCAGCAGTGGACTATCATAGGCTGATGATGATATATTAACTAAAAAAATCGAGGTGGAAAGATAAAACATGTACCTTATAAAAGAGGACTGCAAGTTAAAAATCGCCAATATCACGCGGGGTTGAAGGCAGAATCAACAATTTTCATAAAGTTGTTTTTGCAAAATGTTTTTTATGCCAAAGGCACTATTTGCTAAAAAATGTTTTAATGAAATTGTTGGTTTAGCCTTTGGTTAAAAGGCTTCATCTTGTAAACAAAATAAGAGTGATTCGAAATGGGATTTTAGAGAGTTGGATCTTCTAACCTAACCCAAAAAGTCAGCCTCGTATTAGATGGACATAAATAGATTGAATTGGTAAAATATTGTATTCGTCAGAGGTACCTATACTAAGAATGAAACTAATAAACCAACAAGACTATTTCATGTAAAACCCCATTTAAGGTCGACTGAAGCAAATGCTGCTATGAGGTACAGTCAAAGGCAGTATACATAAGGAGTATATAAAAATGCTCAAAAATGTGTCCCAATCCCAATGCACTTAAATTCTGTTCAATAAAAACGTCGTAACATATATCGCACGGCTCCTTCATAATACATTTTGCGAAGTCTTTATTTTAATCAAAATGATTATACAAGTGACTTTCAAATGGAGTAAGATCAATGTTAAATAACGGATTGACAGCCGAATCTTCTAAAGACATGAAATAAAACTATAAAAACGGATAAACTCGCGTATATTAACTAACTTTAACTTCATTCCGACATTTCGAACACTTTACAGGGTGTGTGGTCTTTTAAAGGCATTTTAGTCGATTAGTCAGTATAATTTGAATAAGTGATGAAAAGAGTACATCTTTTAATTACTAAAATTAATATAGGTAATTTGTGAATATTAATAATTAATAAAATACCTTTTTATTTGCTGTTTTCTGTCAACCATAATGATTACATTTGTCTCATAGTTGCATTTACCTCAGTCGACCTTACAATTACAAACACGGAGTCAAACCAATTTTAACACGAACGCAGTAACTGACATAACAGATCATGGAAAACACATAGGACAAAATGTGGACGTAAACATGAACACAACAATCAACATATACAAAAGCCAAATTCCGCACGAAAACTCGCCTTTGCTTTTAGCGAACTTCTCCTTAATAACACACAGAGAATTCGCTGGAAAGGAAATAATACTTATATAGATATATATTTTAATAATAAGTTACCATATCTATGTACACGTACAGTCGCCATCAGATATATCGTAGCGTCTGGAGTGCTCAAAAATATCTGAACACGCCTGTATCGTTATGGCAATAAAGGCGTGTTCACATACTGTACTAGGAAGCATTCGTTGCATATTATTACGTAGAATTTAACCTCCTTATTCACAAATTGCTCCTAATCTACCAAGCAGATATAGTACATTACGACACAAGTGCGAAAAACATGAAATTCGAAACGAGTGGCGATGTTTTAAATCGGCACGAGTTACGAATTTCCTTTTTGCACGTGTCTCGTACGACGTTTTTTAGTACAAACAGCAACACAGCTAGGTATACACTTCAGAAATTGGAAATATTGCATGAAAGAGAATCACACTTACAGTCACATGTCAGTTACAAAGGAATGTTGAGCCACTTGGCAAAGGATGCAATTTGGTCGTGTAATATTATGGGTTCGGTATTTTTCGTTAGTAGGCAGGATCGCGACATTTCCGATGGTCCCCGATGATATGTCATCTTTGTTGCGTCAAAATTTCAGTATATGAAAACTAGTTGACATAATAAAGATTCCTTCGTCTACGAAAATTAAGAATTAGCTGTCGGCCATTATTAGACGCTAGATGTCGTTGTTCCTAGTGGAAACTGGATAACGACAGTTCTTCATAGATTTGTCTACAACCGTTTAGTAATTCATTAATCTTCTTACGAGGTCATCAAGAATTTATCCATAAATGTAACAAAAAATATAAACCATATAAAAAAAGTATGTTTTCTTCAAATCGAACGCCATGATTTATCTAACATTAATAGGTGAGGTATTTTTTCAAGTCAAGATATTTTTATAAATAGCCATGTTATCGGGCAATTTTAAATTATTTTTTCCATTGACAGAGACAAATGCTATTGCTGTCTTTATTATCATTCGTCACATCTCTTAGTTGACGTTAGTTGAATACTTATGTAACCTTTGTGGAAACATGGTAGATAGACGTTTGACAGTCTACCTATAATCCTTTAATCTGTCAGTAGCCATACAAATGTTTAATAGAGACTTGATAGTTTCAGGCTGAAAATCTAACTTTGAAAAAATATCTGACAGTGACAGCCGTTGAAAGGAAAAATGAACGAACATTTCTACATAGCAGCTTAGCAGTCAAATTACCGGCTCTGAAGTTAGATTGACGTCTCCAGGACTAAAGCGGATGTTATATATAACGTAACTATAGTAACGTCAGCTTCCGGAAAAATCGGGATCAATCATTGGTTAAACGTTTTTGTTATTACGTAACCATGGTAATGTCACCTTCTGAAGAAACCGCGAGCGATCATTGGTTAACCGTAGCAAGGCCCGCCCCATTGGTCAACAGAGTTCGGCCGAAGTCGTGATACCAGTCTCATAAGATTTCGGAACCCGATTTGTATTATTCGACCAAGTTGCGAACAATCAACATTCCCGTGTATTATTTAATTTGAAGTTGACATAATATAAATACATTTATCTCTTTCATTTTCTCTCTGCTCTGTCTTTAATGGCCAGTTAGGAGTGTTGCTGTTTGTACATATGGCCCTCCGAAGTTTTGGACCTGACGTAAAATGAGCCACTTCTCGCACTAGCGCCTAAAAAAGGCACCATCTGTACTAAAAAGAATCGTTTGTCGCTTTCAGTCTTATAAAACTATTTATAGATAGGTTAAGAGACGTTTATGAATAAGAGGCTAAGTTTACATTATCAATAATAAAATAATGTAGACATTGAATTCAATTCAGTTTTCGTTTTACGTAAAACTAGCATCCTTGACTCCTTTTTTATGTGACGAAGGTAGAGCTAAGATCTCAGCCCACCTGATGGAAAGCAGGAACTGAGGCCCATGGACATAGCGATAAAGAATCGAAAATACCTGGGACTTAGATGGATTGCCTCTATCTATGCCAATAATTACACCAACTATCTTACCCCCAAACCGAAACACAGCAGTGCAAACACTGCTATATAGCGGCATGTTAACGGGTAAGACGGTGGTGGTTATCCGTGCGCTACGAACAAATAAAACATGGAAGCCGCACGCCATAGTAAATTGCCTTTCAAAAACGGTCCTGAATTATAGTTGACAAATGTCACCCCCTCTTTAATGCATCACGGCAAAGAATTTCAATGTCAACCTATAAAAACTTAAACCGCCATTTAAAAATAGTTTTTTTTTAAATTGGTGCATCAAACTTTTGATTGGCTATATTCTATAAGCATTTGTCAAAGGTGTTGTGCCGAAATTATGCGCGGTGTTAAGAAAAGCATCTTGGCACAATTGAACAATTGTTTTTGTGGGCATTTTTGAGCTGGCGTTAGACGTCCATGTTATATATGGTCGCAGTCCGTGCGGATCCTTCACGTGGTCCTACCACCAGCAAAAACATACTTTGCCATCGCAAATGTGCGGCAGTAAAACTTATCTTACCACTATTGATGGCGAATTCCTTCCCGCTGAGGATGTGGTACAGCAAGTTCTTCATCTCAAACGGAGACAAGTTGAGAAGATGCTCGGAAGCTTCCTCTCCGTCGCAGGATAGTGTCCTGGATAGTTCTGTTGCCATTACCTGATCATAAATGTTTTAATATGTCAGTGAATACGATATATGTGTTTACCGGCACATGTGTTTCCTCATACGTATAAGTTGGAACCCTTTAAAGAAACGTGTAGAAGCATCTAGCGGGCCAGCAAAGCGGTGGCAACTGACAGGTTACTGCTGGTCTCCTGTTCGTTGCCGCTACGATTTGGGCTCTACTTTTCACTTACGATCGGGTGGGGTGGAACCACTTGTTGTGCCAATATAAAAAATATATACACTCGAAGGCATTCTACTATTATTTATTACTATTCACTTTATTGATCTTTCTTCCTGGGTTAGGCATTTTATAATATGATTATAAAAGTAAAATACAATACAACATACAAAAACAATACAAAACATATAAACACATTATAAAAAACCTAACCTAGAGGGCCGCCGGCAGCGGAGCGGGCCCAAGCTGCCGGTGGTTAGGGCTACAGGGAGAGGAACCGCCGGACTATGCGCGCCGTGTCCAGGATTACCGCCTTCTGCATCTGACCCTTGATCCAACCACCTAGCGAGAGCCTCTTGAGGTGTTGATCGAGACTCTTCGCTATGAGACCGTTCGCAGAAACAACTATCGGTACAATGATCGCCGAATCAACCTCCCACATGTCGGTAACCTCGTGAGCCAAGTCAAGGTATTTACTGGCTTTGTCCTTCTCGGCCTTCACGAGGTTCTCGTCATGGGGGATGGTGATGTCGATGAGCATTGCCCGGCGTTGCGATCGATCTATCAGCACGATATCAGGCTTATTGGCTACAATAGTCCTGTCCGTGATGATAGATCGATCCCAATAGAGCGTGGCACGACCATTCTCGAGAACTGCCGCAGGTGTGTACTTATAGTACGGCACTTCGAAGCCCACAAGGCCGTATTGAAGAGCAAGCTGCTGGTGTATAATCCTGGCTACGAGGTTGTGTCTGTGCAAGTACTCGGTGTTAGCAATCTGAGAACAACCGGAAATAATATGCCTGAGTGACTCACCGGGACGGCGGCATGCCCGACAGATGTCGACCGTACCGTCCTTCAGGATATATTTCCGGTAGTTATTCGTCATGATAACCTCGTCAGCAATTGCACAGGCAAAACCCTCGGTTTCTCCGAAGAGGTCCCCGAATCGTAGCCAGTTCACCGACGCGAGCAGATCTACATCAGGTCCCGTGAGGGCTTTGTAGAACCGCCCGTGTAGCTCCTTGCTCTTCCATACCGCCTTATTACTATTATTATTTGATTTTTATTTGTCGTTTTTAATCATTTTATTTTCTAAAACTACAAATTAATATTGAGTCCGATAAGCTGACTATATGTTGATGTCTAAACACGCGGGGCATGACGCCCAAAACGTCATATGACGTCAAACGGTACCATTAATAAAAGAGAGAAAAAATTAAAAATTCTTAAAAAATAACTATCGAAATCGTTTGACGTGATATTGAGTTAGTCGTCCATTTGTCATGCACATACATGCTTAATGCAAATTTATGACTTATATGGTTTTCTCACTGTCAGAACTGGAGCATATTGAAATCGGACCAATCGGTGAGTTTCAGCTTTCAAATAAAAAAGGGATCATCAAAATCGGTTCACACAGTCGGAAGTTCCGAGGTAACCAACATTAAAAAAAAACATACAGTAGAATTGAGAACGTCCTCCTTTTTAACTGACTTCAAAAAAGGAGGAGGTTCTCAATTCGACGGATTTTTTTGTTATATGTATGATATCTCTGAGAATCGTGAAGTAATTTTTTTTTGCGATCGAACGTGTATAACCCCGTGATGGTCTCGTTGGCACCAAGTTGGGGTCTGATGATGGGATCTTGGAGAAATCGAGGGATCTGTTCAAATGTGTCATTTTGGTAATGGTGGTAGTATTTCATGATAGGAAACCGATGATGGAAACCACATGATGATAGGATCTTGGAGAAATCGGTTGAATTTGGTTGTTTTTAAATGTTTAATTTGGTGATTATTTTGAAGTCGGTTGATAATTTTACCTGAATAATGAGTCCGACGCGCAAGCGCAACATTTCTAAGAAGAGCTGCGGTTCCGTGCGAATAAACATCGCGAGGTATACCAGCAGTTCTTGTGTCAACATCGCCGTACTCTCATCATCACCGTAGGCCTGAGAGAGATAGATACAAAAATATAATCATGTCTATCGCAGGCATAAAATCATGAATTCGAAATATGTCTCAACCTACGAACAAATAAAACATGGAAGCCGCACGCCATGCTAAATTGCCTTTCAAAAACGGTCCTGAATTTTAGTTGACAAGTGTCACCCCCTCTTCAATGCATCGCGGTAATTAATTTCAATGTCAACCTATAAAAAGTTAAACCGCCATGTAAAAATAGTTGTGATTGCTCGGTCAAAGTTTTGATTGGCTATATTCTATAAACATTTGTCAAAGATGTTGCGCCGAAATATGCGTGGTGTTAAGAAACCCGCTATGTCCTGCCCATCTTGGCACAATTGAACAATTGTGTTTGGGGGCATTCTTGAGTTGGCGTTAGACGTCCATGTTATATATGGTCGCAGGTCCCAACTATCGGTGTAACAGAGATAAGTGTATGCACATGGAACCTTGTCAGGGCTCTTAAAACAGACCTTGCGTTCTTTAACCTTTTGACCGCCAGACGGTATAGGAATACGCCGAGCTCCAGACGCCACGCGTTCACGATTATTTAAGCAAAATTGAACTTTACGAATTACCGCGCAAGTCGCTATTGATTAGGCGATGTTGACGGCTGTAGCCGTCATAGTCAAGATTTTCCGTTGTCGTCTATGGCCGACTGTTGCGGTCAAAGGGTTAATAAAGACCATTTTAAACACCGTGACAAGGTACCTTTCCATGTGCACTGGTATATAAATACTTCGTAACAATGACCCTATAAAAATGTGCCTGCTTATTACTAATAACAAAAAAATGTTATAATTATAATTCTGCATCTGTAAAGAACCTGTACGAATATTTAAGAAAAAACACATTCAATTGTAGGTACAAAACAGTCGAAAAATTAAAGTATCAGAGCCAAACTCAAACGTCTAACTACGAAAAACTTTACCTTATTGTATTCGTGTTCATGTTTCTCATTGCGAAATGTCTGCATGTAACAAACAGTGGAATACTTTTAAACAATTTCTAGAAGGATCTAAGAAGGTATCTCGAATATATTTTCAACTATTATATTATAAACATCCATCTTTTTTAAACATGCACAGGATTATTTTTACATTGGTATCGCATTTTGAAAGACTTCAGTAAAACAAGTCCATATTGCATAGTCCTTTAAATATAAGGTACATACATATGTAGTGCATAATCTTTTACCTTCGTTTATTCACAGACGGGAATGAATTTATCTCTGTCTCAATTTACTTTAGTGCAATAAATGTGTTAGTTTTTAGTAAAACGTCCCACTTTGTCGCTTACCGTAATGACGAGATTTCCTTGTATCTTCATATGAATAAACTGACAAAGCGGCTTTATGGCAAACGACAAAGTGGGACGTTTAACTAAACTCACTCACTAATAGTCAAACTTGTGACAGCAATATGGGCGAAGACACATTTGTCAGCATGCGTACGCATTTTGTCTATAAAAAATGTCAGTTTTGTATGGGACCGCGTCCAGATTTCCGCACGCGTTCGCATGCTTACACGTTTCATACTAAACGGCCAATCTTATTAGACAAAATGCGTACGCATGCTGATAAATGTGTCTTCACTCTACGATTACGGACATACGAGAAAATACGATGGCATAGGATTATGCACATTTTTGTGTTAATTGTTTTACAGAATAGCGGTTCTGTCAGCATCCTTAGCAAGCAGCGAGTTTAATTTCTTCTTCGTTAACCATAAATCTTATTTGAGTCTCGGTCATGATTGTTTTCTATATATTTAAGTATACTACGTGTAATACGTGTATCTAACTATTATATACAGGATGGAACGGTTCGACGGTCCTTCCCGCTACCGACCGAGTCTACCAACCATTGCGATGATATTTACTGTAATGCACCATATGTTCTTGTGAATAAACTTTCATTCATTCATTCATTGAACTTCCAGACGAACGACGAAAGGGTCTGCCTGAGACCACGGGTGTAAATATTTGATTCTATCGTCTTACATGATTCATGAATACCGTAGATAATGCGCCAATTCTGAACGCACTTACCTAAGAACTCGAAAGATTTAAAGCTAAATATATTACTATTTCTACTCACCAAATGTATGAGCTGCCTCAACTCATTTTCCGGCAGCGGTGCCGTAATAGTGTGCTCATTATTCGGCGGCATGCCCACTGTGATTTGTTTCTGCCTCACCAAGAGGTCTGTGACAGCCTTCGCAAGGTCTTCGACGCGTTTGCCCAACATTCCGGCCGTGTGCCGAACTAACCCCCATAGCTTTTGGGTACAGGCTTTCTCGTATAAGGCTTTGAGGAGGTCCTTCACTGTTACTGCTTTGCCGTTTTCTGTCATGCCTGTTAATAAATAGTACATTACATCAGAGGCCGGGAAAATGAGGATTTCCGGCCAAGTTGGTATATAGTAATTAACGGATAGGTAACGAGGCCGAGAATCTGTTTTCACGCCGAGGCATGTATAGTGCTTTTCTTAAACATACAAAGAAATACAAAAAAATAATGACAATGTTGTCGAAATTAAAAAAAAGTTACTTTGCAGACCTAGGCCTGAAAAGTGTTATGAAATTCCATTTCTATACCAGTGAGTTACTGCGCCCTAAAAGCGATACTTCAGAGTCTATTTCAAGGAACGTAAAGACAATATTTCATTGCATGTTTCATGAACCGTTATCAGCGTATAACAAGGAGTCCTACCCGTAATGCATTTTCCTTATCGTTACAAAAAAATAGTACATTACTATAGAGACCGGGACGAATGGAGTTGCCGGCCGAAGACGGATAGGTCTGAGGCGGTTGCCTGCCCTATATTTCCGGCCTAGGTATGTATAGTGCTTGTCTCAAACATGCAATTAAATAACCAACAATTTTTTTTATTTTTTATTTCCATAGTGGCTAGGGATACGTGGAAGAATTTGAGGGAGGCCTTTGCCCTGCAGTGGGACAGTACAGGCTCTTAATAATAAATAATAATAATAATAGTGGCAGAATGTCATGATGCCTATGCCACAAATTTATGTGGAATGGAATTAAAAAAGAGTAGTTTGCCGGCCTAGGCCTTCAAGATTTGTGTTAAATTCCATTAACGACCAATTGCCCTAGTCATACTTCGTGGCCTTTTAAAAAGAACATAACAACAACATTTCATAGCATGTTTGAGAAAAAACCATTTATTTTTGGCCAGAATTCCTTACCAGAATTGAACTCCAGTCCATGCGTATCAACCAAGTACTGCAGTATATCTCCCTGCTCATCCAGACTCTCTGTTTCCCGAAGCATAGCTAACAATTCGTCAGTTTCTTGCTCGGCATATGACACGCTTTGCGACTCTGAAGTCGCTCGGTTGCGTACAATGGTTGGTATGTTCTTGTTCAGGGGTCCTAGAAATAAATAAATATCTTGGGACATCTTACACAAATCGACCTAGTCCCACGGTAAGCACAATTAAGGCTTGTGTTGTGGGTACCAAGCGACGATATATATAATAGATATATACATATAGATACTTAAATACATACACAGCCATGACCAAGGAACAAATATTTGTGATAAATAAATACACTAATAATGCCCTTGCCGGGATTCGAACCCGGAACCTCCAGCTTCGTAGGCAGAGTTACTACCAACTAGGCTACGGAGGCTGACAAAAAGAAAGAATACAGTTTTTAGTTATACTTTCGCCATGTCCGTCTACCTGTCCGCAGCATAGCTCAGTGGTCGTTAGTACTAGAAACTTGCTTTTTGGTACAGGCATACATATTAAACACGTCGAGAAAGTGGCAGAGCAAAAGTATTTTTTTTTCTGGTATAGTGTGGATTACCTATCGTTGAATAGCTTAAATTTTGATCCATAGGCCCAAAAAAATGGAAAAATCATGAATAGTGGGTTTATAATAAAACTATATAGAATATAAGGGCATTTTCACTTCTAGGGACACCCAATTAGCTTAACTCTCACAAAAAAGTTAACGTCGATGTCAGCTTTGTAACGACAATTAAGCATTAAATATTTACATAAATGGTGTTGCGGGTGTCCATGGGCGACGTTAATCGCTTTCCATCAGGCGATTCGTCTGTTCGTTTGCCACCTATAGCATAAAAAAAAAATCCACTTTATTCGTTTTAAATTGCATATAAGCGTATTCTTTCTGGATTATATGATAAAAAAATATGTTTGTTAATATTTAATGCTTAAGTGTCGTTACAAAGCTGACATCGAAGTTAACTATTTTTTTAAGAGTTAAGCTAATTAGATGTCCCTAGAAGTGAAAAATGCCCATAATCGGCCCAACCTTTTTTGAATAACTACGGAACCCTACACTGAGCATGGCCCGATATGCTCTTTGCCGGTTTTCTTTATTTTTAGAAGTGATAAAATGGGCATTCAATTCAAAGCTTTGTGTGAAGTTCCCATCCCGCTTTGGGCCGGCATGGGGACTATAGCCTTATGGACTTTTTCATTTTAAGGGACACTCAAATAGCGTCAGATTAAAAAAAAGTTTAATGGCCGTCAGATTTGTAGCAACAACTAAGCACTAAATTTGAATAAAAGCATGGTGTTAATTTTATAAACTATAAGCGATATTAAAATAGGAAAATGTCTATCAAGTTTAAATTCCTAGGAATTTGCGTTTGTAACAATTAACCCTTCGTATGCCTTGTCGAGTATCAGTCCCAAGCAATTCGACTATAAATTATAAACTTCAAGGTCATAAATTCAATACCATTTTTTGAGAGCGGCATACGAAAGGTTAAGTACCACGCTAATTAGGTATCCCTAAAAATGGAAATGCCCTCATACATGACAGGAGGCCTGTGCCCAACAGTGGGACATATAAACTCTTAAAACAATACATACCTACACTATTAAATATAATTAATTATATCATTAATTAGAGTGTAAATAGCGTCCATCATTATCATTATGTATGTATGTAGGAAATATGTAGTAGTATATTATACTATTGTATGTATGTATTCGTATTGTATAATTATATATGGATATAATTAGTTTGCTTTAGATTTCAATAACATTGCTTTTGTCTCCTTTTGCACCTTTTTATTCGTTTTCTGTTTGGCCTTATGGTTGACTGGTAGAGAATGCCATTAGGCATTAAGTCCGCCATTTGTACATTTTTTTTGTATTTTGTGCAATAAAGCTTAAATAAATAAATAATTTAACTAACCTTGCTCCTTAGGCGGTGAGGGTAGTTTTGCCTTGGCTTCCTCTGTGGGTGTAATCGAACCCACGCCTAGGCCGGTAGTAGATGTGCCCCTAAGACAGAAGCATGAGTATAATATAGGTCTACGGAGGTTTATATTTCAACTTTCTGTCCACATTAAATATAATTTTCTTAACTAATGCGAAAAAACGAAATTTCCACACGCTTCGAGCGAGGTAATTTCTCTTTTTGACGCACTTGTTATGAAAAAAATCGTCCCTTACACGTGCAAAAACTTTTTTTTTGACTCGGGTGATTGTAGCCCTCGTTTCACTCTCCAACTTTCACCCTCGTCGAAAAAAAAGTTTTCCTGCACTAGTTAGGAAATGTTTTAGTACAGATAGTGCGTTTTTTACGCGCTAGTGCGAGAAGTGGTTCATTTTACGTGAGGTCCAAAACTTCGAAGTCATCTGTACTAAAAAACGTCGTACGAGACACGTGCAAAAACGAAATTCGTAACTCGTGTCGATTTAAAACACTCCCTTCGGTCGTGTTTTAAAACTCGTTTCGAATTTCATGTTTTTCGCACTTGTGTCGTAATGTACTATTTTTGCGTTTTTTACGCGCTAGTGCGAGAAGTGATTAATTTTACATGAGGTCCAAAACTTCGGAGGGCCATCTGTTCTAAAAGACGTCGTACGAGAAGCGTGCAAAATGGAAATTCGTAACTCGTGCCGATTTAAATCACTCCCTTCGGTCGTGTTTTAAAACAATGTTCATGTTTTTCGCACTTGTGTCGTAATGTATTATGTTAACTGTGCAGTAAAGATCGAATAAAGTGACAAAGGGATTATAATGAAGGACCGTTTGCACGGTGTCCAGTGACGTCGGACTTTCGCAAAATGACATGCGCTTTACGTTGTAGTATCTCGGCAACTTTATCTCATATTGAAGTAGTGTTTACCCCACAGATGTCATATATACCATAGATCAAGCAAACGTATCTACTTAGCGTGTCAAATGAACTCAGTGAAATCCACTGAGTTGTCCGTCTTTAATCGAACCTTGCAGCTTTCGGGCGTGAAATTTTGTAAATTGAAGTGAACAAAAATATTAATAATGCCTCCTTAAGTAATACATATTAATTGCAACAACACAAAAAAATATGAATACTCAAAGGCCTGAGATATATTTAAAATCATAGGCAAGTAACAACTTCAGTACAAAATCTGACACGCTCGGCCGCCATACAAATGAATGAACTTGTTTCTTCTATCCAAATCTAATTCTGTGGTTTACCCCTTAACACGTTCGCGGACTAGAATGCTATAACATTCGCGTAGTTTTTTGTTTCTTTTGGCCTAACAGATGACGTCACACAGCGTCCGTGAATGTGTTCAACAGGCTGACAGATCAAAAAAGACAATCAAAATGTCTGTCTTACTTGTTGAAAATATAATTACAATTTTAAGTGCAGCATGTGGTACATATATCGCCTGTGCCTGTTTAAAGGTTAAAGTAATATTGACATAATTTAGCAGTCTTTCTACACGGTGTTACGCGAACATTGCGAAAGATTTTAACTATGCATTCTAGACATCAAAATAAACAAAAAATATTATGATACCTAATGTCAATTCCACCAAAAAAAAATTTTTTTTTCTTTGTTTTTAGGCCGATTCGAATACTTTTTAACATTTCCAGTACTTTTTATCATAACAACAATTTTTTTAAATTATTTATTTCAATTGTTTTTTTAGGTAGAGGTTATTTCGTCAAGTCTATTCGTATTTTTTGATTGTCAGGCAAAAGATGTGGTAATATTAGAACACATTGTGGTAGCATTGTAATCCAAAAGAAGTTAAATGACGAGTTACGTCGAAAAACGTATTTCGAAAAAAGGTTGATTATCTCTGAAACCAAGCCGAATCCAGGAAATTTTATATAACATTAAAGACTCTAAATATGGTCAGGAATCCAGCATTAAAATCTTTCGGAATGCTGACGTAACACCGTGTATAATATGACATAGACATAGACAAGAGTAGTGTAGAAAAGTGGCTATACTAACTTGGTGATAGATTTCCTCCGCGCATCATCAGGAGACGGGCTGCGACCGTACTGCGGTTCCACCTCCAGCCAGGACGGCTTCCTCTCCAACTGTGGGCCCACGTACTCGCCCTCCATGCCTAGGGTCTCCGCTGGAAATTTACATGTCTTTAAACAAAAATAGAAAAGGTCTCCCCACTTATTTATAAACGTATCCTAACTTAGCAAGATGCGAATTGTTTGTCCCTTTGTCCCTTCATCTTGAGATTTCATAAGAGAGAAAGGGCAAATAATACTTATACAACGTGTTTTCTAACCCACTAAAAACTTTGAACGGGGTTATAGTGAACAAATTTTACTATGGAGCTAACCCAGAAATCTCCAAAAAAATTTGGCTTTTTCATACAAAATGTCACTATCGATCGGACACAATGTATGAAACTTTTTTTTTTTAGATTTCGTGATTGGCCTCATAGTAAAAGCTGTTCAGTATAGCCTACTAAATTACCCGCTTCAGGGTTTTCGGTCAGAAAACACGTTGTATATTAACCACTCACTTGCTTTGATTTTTGGGATGGGCTCTATGTCTATGTAAAATAGTAGTGATGACATGTAACAAAAGCTACATGAAGCAAGTGAGTGGTTTATGACTTCATTTCCAAATTTCATATTTTTTTACATCAGAAGTGCGCCTGTTGGTTTCTTTTCTTAGTACTTTTGTATAGATAGGGTTATAAGGGACTTATACCCGTGCCGATTTGGAGTTTAAATTTGTATTGATCGCACAGTTTAAGCTCGTGTAGGTGCCTGCGCGCCATGCCTATTTGAATGAGATAATTCTAGAAGACAAAGAGAGAATTACGATACGCTACAGAGCGCTACTGATTGGCAACTAGACTACTCAATCTTTTCTAGAAGAGAATTAATCTCAGTTGACATTGATGGACCATGCCTTCCAGATGCCGGTCATGCTCGAAGGTTTAGCTCTAGAATAGAAGATCGTTGTCTTCCAATTGGCTGTCATACTCGAGGGTTTAGCTCTAGAAGAGAAGAACGACTCGCAATTGTCGATGGGGCGTTTCTTAATAGCGGTGACACTGCGGGATCTCTTCCAGATGGCGGTATTATTCGAAGGTTCAGCCCTATAAAAGAGGACTCACAATCGACGTTGATGGACCTGGTCTTCTTGATGGCGCCGCGCACAGACATGCGGCGCTTCAGCACTAAGGGTTCAGTTCTAGAAGGACTCACAATCAACGTTGTTACAGCGCGTCTTTTTGATACCGGTAATACTTAAGGTTTTAGCTCTAGAAGAGAAGAAATACTTACAGTCGACGTTGATGAAGTGTGTCTTTCAGATGGCTGTCATAGTCGAGGGTTCCGATCTATTTTATTTATTCAAGGAGAACCAACAGCTTTACATCTTAAATAGTAAGAATACAAACGGAAAGCCAATTACAGGAACTCACATATAGTGATATAACAAATTTACACAGTATCTAGTAAAGAACATGACTGTCAGTCCACATTGATGAAGCGTGTCTTCCAAATGGCGGTTTTACTCGAGGGTTCAGCCCTATAAAAGAACAGGGTGCTTAGCCAAGTTGTCAATCGCTAGCGCTTAACCGTCAATCGTAAACGAAAGGCAGCTGTCTTTATCGCACTAATATGAAAGAGTGACAGAGAGGGAAAACTACGATACGCTACTAAGCGTTAGCGATTGACAACTTGGCTAAGCATCCAGGACTCACAATCGACGTTGATGGATCTGGTCTTCTTGATGGCGCCGCGCACAGACATGCGGCGCTTCAGCACTAAGGGTTCAGTTCTAGAAGGACTCACAATCAACGTTGATACAGCGCGTCTTTTAGCTCTAGAAGAGAAGAAATACTTACAGTCGACGATGATGGAGCGTGTCTTTGAGATGGCTGTCATAGTCGAGGGTTCCGATCTAGTAAAGAACATGACTGACAGTCCACATTGATGAAGCGTGTCTTCCAAATGGCGGTTTTATTCAAAGGTTCAGCCCTATAAAAGAGGACTCACAATCGACGTTGATGGACCTGGTCTTCTTGATGGCGCCGCGCACAGACATGCGGCGCTTCAGCACCCGCGCGCGGGCGCCGGCGGGCCGCGACAGGAACTGCAGCTTGTTGCTGAACGACTTCAGCAGGTGCTCTTCTAGGTAGCTCTGCCAGGGTTCCGTTCTAGGACTCACAGGCGATGATAGAGCGCCTTGATGGCGGTCACACTTGAGGGTTCAGGCAGAAAAACAGAGGTAGCCAAGATGCCAAACGCTGACGCTCAATCGTGACCGAAAGGACTATCTTAGTTGCAGTAATAAGAAAGAATGACAGAGAGAGAAATCAGTAATCAGTAATTTGTTTTCTAAAACATGGTAAAGTATACAGGTCTTCCAACACATATAAGTGACCGAAAGGCTACTATCTTAGTTGCAGTAATAAGAAAGAATGACAGAGAGAGAAACCACGATACGAAAGACAACTGTCTTTGTTGCACTAATAAGATAGAGTGACAGAAAGATGTCTTTACGCTACAGAGCGCTACCGATTGGCAACTTGACTACTCGCCCTTTTCTAGAAGAGAATTAATCTCAGTTGACATTGATGGAGCATGTCTTCCAGATGCCGGTCATTTTAAAAGGTTTAGCTCTGGAATAGAAGATCGTTGTCTTCCAAATGGCTGTCATACTTGAGGGTTTAGCTCTAGAAGAGAAGAACGACTCACAGCTGACGTCGATGGAGCGTGTCTTAATAGCGGTGACACTGCAGGTCCAGTTCTAAAAGGACGGACTGTCTTTTTTCCAGGCGGTATTGTTCGAAGGTTCAGCCCTATAAAAGAGGACTCACAATCGACGTTGATGGACCTGGTCTTCTTGATGGCGCCGCGCACAGACATGCGGCGCTTCAGCACTAAGGGTTCAGTTCTAGAAGGACTCACAATCAACGTTGATACAGCGCGTCTTTTGGCTCTAGAAGAGAAGAAATACTTACAGTTGACGTTGATGGAGCGTGTCTTTCAGATGGCTGTCATAGTCGTTCAGATCTAGTAAAGAACATGACTGACAGTCCACATTGATGAAGCGTGTCTTCTAAATGGCGGTTTTACTCGAAGGTTCAGCCCTATAAAAGAGGACTCACAATCGACGTTGATGGACCTGGTCTTCTTGATGGCGCCGCGCACAGACATGCGGCGCTTCAGCACTAAGGGTTCAGTTCTAGAAGGACTCACAATCAACGTTGATACAGCGCGTCTTTTAGCTCTAGAAGAGAAGAAATACCTACAGTAGACTTTAATGGAGCGTGTCTTTCAGATGGCTGTCATAGTCGTTCAGATCTAGTAAAGAACATGACTGACAGTCCACATTGACGAAGCGTGTCTTCCAAATGGCGGTTTTACTCGAAGGTTCAGCCCTATAAAAGAGGACTCACAATCGACGTTGATGGACCTGGTCTTCTTGATGGCGCCGCGCACAGACATGCGGCGCTTCAGCACCCGCGCGCGGGCGCCGGCGGGCCGCGACAGGAACTGCAGCTTGTTGCTGAACGACTTCAGCAGGTGCTCTTCTAGGTAGCTCTGCCAGGGTTCAGTTCTAGGACTCACAGGCGATGATAGAGCGCCTTGGTAGCGGTCACACTTGAGGGTTCAGGTAGAAAAACAGGGGTAGCCAAGATGCCAAACGCTGACGCTCAATCGTGACCGAAAGGCTATCTTAGTTGCAGTAATAAGAAAGAATGACAGAGAGAGAAACCACGATACGAGCAACTAACTGTCTTTGTTGCACTAATAAGATAGAGTGACAGAAAGATGTCTTTACGCTACAGAGCGCTACCGATTGGCAACTTGACTATTCACCCTTTTCTAGAAGAGAATTGATCTCAGTTGACATTGATGGAGCATGTCTTCCAAATGGGTGTCATACTCGAGGGTTAAGCTCTAGAAGAGAAGAACGACTCGCAATTGACGTCGTTGAGGCTTAATAGCGGTGACACTGCGGGATCTCTTCCAGACGGCGGTATTGTTCGAAGGTTCAGCCCTATAAAAGAGGACTCACAATCGACGTTGATGGACCTGGTCTTCTTGATGGCGCCGCGCACAGACATGCGGCGCTTCAGCACAAAGGGTTCAGTTCTAGAAGGACTCACAATCAACGTTGATACAGCGCTTCTTTTAGCTCTAGAATAGAAGAAATGCTTACAGTCGACGTTGATGGAACGTGTCAGATGTCTGTCATAGTCGAGGGTTCAATTCTAGTAAAGAACAGGACTGACAGTCCACATTGATGAAGCGTGTCTTCCAAATGGCGGTTTTATTCGAAGGTTCAGCCCTATAAAAGAAGGACTCACAATCGACGTTGATGGACCTGGTCTTCTTGATGGCGCCGCGCACAGACATGCGGCGCTTCAGCACCCGCGCGCGGGCGCCGGCGGGCCGCGACAGGAACTGCAGCTTGTTGCTGAACGACTTCAGCAGGTGCTCTTCTAGGTAGCTCTGCCAGGTTCAGTTCTAGGACTCACAGGCGATGATAGAGCGCCTTGATGGCGGTCACATTTGAGGGTTCAGGTAGAAAAACAGGGGCAGCCGAGATGCCAAACGCAAACGCTCAATCGTGACCGAAAGGACTATCTTAGTTGCAGTAATAAGAAAGAATGACAGAGAGAGAAACCACGACACGAAAGGCAACTAACTGTCTTTGCCACACTAATAAAAAAGAGCGACAGAGAGATGACATTACGCTACAGAGCGCTACCGATTGGCAACTTGACTACTCATCCTTTTCTAGAAGAGAATTACACTTGAGGGTTCAGGTAGAAAAACAGGGGTAGCCAAGATGCCAAACGCAAACGCAAACGCTCAATCGTGACCGAAAGGCTATCTTAGTTGCAGTAATAAGAAAGAATGACAGAGAGAAACCACGATACGAAAGGCAACTGTCTTTGTTGCACTAATAAGATAGAGTGACAGAAAGATGTCTTTACGCTACAGAGCGCTACCGATTGGCAACTTGACTACACACCCTTTTCTAGAAGAGAATTAATCTCAGTTGACATTGATGGATCATGTCTTCCAAATGCCGGTGATGTTCGACGGTTTAGCTCTAGAATAGAAGATCGTTGTCTTCCAATTGGCTGTCATACTCGAGGGTTTAGCTCTAGAAGAGAAGAACGTTGTCTTCCAATTGGCTGTCATACTCGAGGGTTTGGCTCCAGAAGAGAAGAACGACTCGCAATTGACGTTGATGGAGCGTGTCTTAATAGCGGTGACACTGCAGGTCCATTTCTAAAAGGACGGACTGTCTTTCTTCCAGATGGCGGTATTGTTCGAAGGTTCAGCCCTATAAAAGAGGACTCACAATCGACGTTGATGGACCTGGTCTTCTTGATGGCGCCGCGCACAGACATGCGGCGCTTCAGCACTAAGGGTTCAGTTCTAGAAGGACTCACAATCAACGTTGATACAGCGCGTCTTTTGGCTCTAGAAGAGAAGAAATACCTACAGTAGACTTTAATGGAGCGTGTCTTTCAGATGGCTGTCATAGTCGAGGGTTCAGATCTAGTAAAGAACATGACTGACAGTCCACACTGACGAAGCGTGTCTTCCAAATGGCGGTTTTACTCGAAGGTTCAGCCCTATAAAAGAGGACTCACAATCGACGTTGATGGACCTGGTCTTCTTGATGGCGCCGCGCACAGACATGCGGCGCTTCAGCACCCGCGCGCGGGCGCCGGCGGGCCGCGACAGGAACTGCAGCTTGTTGCTGAACGACTTCAGCAGGTGCTCTTCTAGGTAGCTCTGCCAGGGTTCAGTTCTAGGACTCACAGGCGATGATAGAGCGCCTTGGTAGCGGTCACACTTGAGGGTTCAGGTAGAAAAACAGGGGTAGCCAAGATGCCAAACGCTAACGCTCAATCGTGACCGAAAGGACTATCGTAGTTGCAGTAATAAGGAAGAATGACAGAGAGAGAAACCACGATACGGAAGGCAACTAACTGTCTTTGTCGCACTAATAATAATAAGATAGAGTGACAGAAAGATGTCTTTACGCTACAGAGCGCTACCGATTGGCAACTTTTCTAGAAGAGAATTAATCTCAGTTGACATTGATGGAGCATGTCTTCCAAATGGCTCTCATACTCGAGGGTTTAGCTCTAGAAGAGAAGAACGACTCGCAATTGACGTTGATGGAGCGTGTCTTAATAGCGGTGACACTGCAGGTCCAGTTCTAAAAGGACGGACTGTCTTTCTTCCAGGTGGCGGTATTATTCCAAGGTTCAGCCCTATAAAAGAGGACTCACAATCGACGTTGATGGACCTGGTCTTCTTGATGGCGCCGCGCACAGACATGCGGCGCTTCAGCACTAAGGGTTCAGTTCTAGAAGGACTCACAATCAACGTTGATACAGCGCGTCTTTTAGCTCTAGAAGAGAAGAAATGCTTACAGTCGACGTTGATGAAGCGTATCTTTCAGATGGTTGTCATAGTCGAAGGTTCAGATCTAGTAAAGAACATGACTGACAGTCCACATTGACGAAGCGTGTCTTCCAAATGGCGGTTTTATTCGAAGGTTCAGCCCTATAAACGAGGACTCACAATCGACGTTGATGGACCTGGTCTTCTTGATGGCGCCGCGCACAGACATGCGGCGCTTCAGCACCCGCGCGCGGGCGCCGGCGGGCCGCGACAGGAACTGCAGCTTGTTGCTGAACGACTACAGCAGGTGCTCTTCTAGGTAGCTCTGCCAGGGTTCAGTTCTAGGACTCACAGGCGATGATAGAGCGCCTTGATAGCGGTCACACTTGAGGGTTCAGGTAGAAAAACAAGGGTAGCCGAGATGCTAAACGCTAACGCTCAATCGTGACCGAAAGGACTATCTTAGTTGCAGTAGTAAGAAAGAATGACAGAGAGAAAAATCAGTAATCAGTAATTTATTTTCTAAAACATGGTAAAGTATACAGGTCATCCAACACATATAAGTGACCGAAAGGCTACTATCTTAGTTGCAGTAATAAGAAAGAATGACAGAGAGAGAGACCACGATACGAAAGGCAACTAACTGTCTTTGTCGCACTAATAAAAAAGAGCGACAGAGAGATGACATTACGCTACAGAGCGCTACCGATTGGCAACTTGACTACTCACCCTTCTCTAGAAGAGAATTAATCTCAGTTGACAATGATAAAGCATGTCTTCCAAATGGCTGTCATACTCGAAGGTTTAGCTCTAGAATAGAAGATCGTTGTCTTCCAATTGGCTGTCATACTCGAGGGTTTAGCTCAAGAAGAGAAGAACGACTCACCATTGACGTCGATGGGGCGTTTCTTAATAGCGGTGACACTGCAGGTTCTCTTCCAGATGGCGGTATTATTCGAAGGTTCAGCCCTATAAAAGAGGACTCACAATCGACGTTGATGGACCTGGTCTTCTTGATACCGGTAACACTTAAGGTTTTAGCTCTAGAAGAGAAGAAATACTTACAGTCGACGTTGATGGAGCGTGTCTTTCAGATGGCTGTCATAGTCGAGGGTTCAGATCTAGTAAAGAACATGACTGACAGTCCACATTGACGAAGCATGTCTTCCAAATGGCGGTTTTACTCGAAGGCTCAGCCCTATAAAAGAGGACTCACAATCGACGTTGATGGACCTGGTCTTCTTGATGGCGCCGCGCACAGACATGCGGCGCTTCAGCACCCGCGCGCGGGCGCCGGCGGGCCGCGACAGGAACTGCAGCTTGTTGCTGAACGACTTCAGCAGGTGCTCTTCTAGGTAGCTCTGCCAGGGTTCCGTTCTAGGACTCACAGGCGATAGAGCGCCTTGATAGCGGTCACACTTGAGGGTTCAGGTAGAAAAACAGGGGTAGCCAAGATGCCAAACGCAAACGCTCAATCGTGACCGAAAGATCTTAGTTGCAGTAATAAGAAAAAATGACAGAGAGAGAAACCACGATACGAAAGGCAACTAACTGTCTTTGTTGCACTATTTAATAAGATTCCTTCATATGCTGGACTATTAAAAAGTGGAATTCTTTACCGGCACATGTGTTTCCGCATACCTATAAGTTGGGACCCTTTAAACGAAGCGTGAAGAAGCATCTAGCGGGCCAGCAAGGCGGTGGCAACTAACAGGTTACTGATTGTCTCCTGTTCGTTGCCGCCGCGATTTGGGCTCTATTTTTCACTTACGAACAGGTGGAGTGGAGCCACTTTGTTGTGCCAACATAAAAAAAAAATAGAGAGACAGAAAGATGTCTTTACGCTACAGAGCGCCACCGATTGGGAATTTGACTACTCACCCTTCTCTAGAAGAGAATTAATCTCAGTTGACATTGATGGAGCATGTCTTCCAAATGGCTGTCATACTCGAGGGTTTAGCTCTAGAAGAGAAGAACGACTCGCAATTGACGCCGATGAAGCGTTTCTTAATAGCGGTGACACTGCAGGTCCAGTTCTAAAAGGACGGACTGTCTTTCTTTCAAATGGCGGTATTATTCGAAGGTTCAGCCCTATAAAAGAGGACTCACAATCGACGTTGATGGACCTGGTCTTCTTGATGGCGCCGCGCACATCCATGCGGCGCTTCAGCACCCGCGCGCGGGCGCCGGCGGGCCGCGACAGGAACTGCAGCTTGTTGCTGAACGACTTCAGCAGGTGCTCTTCTAGGTAGCTCTGACAGGGTTCCGTTCTAGGACTCACAGGCGATAGAGTGCCTTGATGGCGGTCACACTTGAGGGTTCAGGTAGAAAAACAAGGGTAGCCAAGATGCCAAACGCTAACGCTCAATCGTGACCGAAAGGCTACTTAGTTGCAGTAATAAGAAAGAATGACAGAGAGAGAAATCACGATACGATAGGCAACTAACTGTCTTTGTCGCACTAAAAAAAAAGAGCGACAGAGAGATGACATTACGCTACAGAGCGCTAGCGCTATTGGAAACTTGACTACTCACCTTTTTCTAGAAGAGAATTAATCTCAGTTGACATTGATGGAGCATGTCTTCCAAATGGCTACACTCGAAGGTTTAGCTCTAGAATAGAAGATCGTTGTCTTCCAATTGGCTGTCATACTCGAGGGTTTAGCTCTAGAAGAGAAGAACGACTCGCAATTGACGCCTATGGAGCGTTTCTTAATAGCGGTGACACTGCAGCTTCTCTTCCAGATGGCGGTATTGTTCGAAGGTTAAGCCCTATAAAAGAGGACTCACAATCGACGTTGATGGACCTGGTCTTCTTGATACCGGTAATACTTAAGGTTTTAGCTCTAGAAGAGAAGAAATACTTACAATCAACGTTGATGGAGCGTGTCTTTCAGATGGCTGTCATAGTCGAGGGTTCAGATCTAGTAAAGAACATGACTGACAGTCCACATTGACGAAGCGTGTCTTCCAAATGGCGGTTTTATTCAAAGGTTCAGCCCTATAAAAGAGGACTCACAATCGACGTTGATGGACCTGGTCTTCTTGATGGCGCCGCGCACAGACATGCGGCGCTTCAGCACTAAGGGTTCAGTTCTAGAAGGACTCACAATCAACGTTGATACAGCGCGTCTTTTAGCTCTAGAAGAGAAGAAATACTTACAATCAACGTTGATGGAGCATGTCTTTCAGATGGCTGTCATAGTCGAGGGTTCAGATCTAGTAAAGAACATGACTGACTGTCCACATTGACGAAGCGCGTCTTCCAAATGGCGGTTTTATTCGAAGGTTCAGCCCTATAAAAGAGGACTCACAATCGACGTTGATGGACCTGGTCTTCTTGATACCGGTAATACTTAAGGTTTTAGCTCTAGAAGAGAAGAAATACTTACAATCAACGTTGATGGAGCGTGTCTTTCAGATGGCTGTCATAGTCGAGGGTTCAGATCTAGTAAAGAACATGACTGACAGTCCACATTGACGAAGCGTGTCTTCCAAATGGCGGTTTTATTCAAAGGTTCAGCCCTATAAAAGAGGACTCACAATCGACGTTGATGGACCTGGTCTTCTTGATGGCGCCGCGCACAGACATGCGGCGCTTCAGCACTAAGGGTTCAGTTCTAGAAGGACTCACAATCAACGTTGATACAGCGCGTCTTTTAGCTCTAGAAGAGAAGAAATACTTACAATCAACGTTGATGGAGCATGTCTTTCAGATGGCTGTCATAGTCGAGGGTTCAGATCTAGTAAAGAACATGACTGACTGTCCACATTGACGAAGCGCGTCTTCCAAATGGCGGTTTTATTCGAAGGTTCAGCCCTATAAAAGAGGACTCACAATCGACGTTGATGGACCTGGTCTTCTTGATGGCGCCGCGCACAGACATGCGGCGCTTCAGCACTAAGGGTTCAGTTCTAGAAGGACTCACAATCAACGTTGATACAGCGCGTCTTTTAGTTCTATAAGAGAAGAAATATCTACAGTAGACTTTAATGGAGCGTGTCTTTCAGATGGCTGTCATAGTCGAGGGTTCAGATCTAGTAAAGAACATGACTGACAGTCCACATCAATGAAGCGTGTCTTCCAAATGGCGGTTTTATTCGAAGGTTCAGCCCTATAAAAGAGGACTCACAATCGACGTTGATGGACCTGGTCTTCTTGATGGCGCCGCGCACAGACATGCGGCGCTTCAGCACCCGCGCGCGGGCGCCGGCGGGCCGCGACAGGAACTGCAGCTTGTTGCTGAACGACTTCAGCAGGTGCTCTTCTAGGTAGCTCTGCCAGGGTTCCGTTCTAGGACTCACAGGATGATAGAGCGCCTTGATGGCGGTCACACTTGAGGGTTCAGGTAGAAAAACAGGGGTAGCCGAGATGCCTAACGCTAACGCTCAATCGTGACCACGACATCATAATTGTGTGTGTTTATAGACCCCCCGCAGGTGACATTTCATTGTATTTTTTAAAATTAGATGAACTATTAAATCAGCCCGCTATTAAAAACTATAGTGTGATATTGATTGGTGATATAAACATTGACTTAATGTCAAAATCTACTAATACTACGTACTTGCTAAACGTTTTAAAACAAACTGGATTTAAAACACTTGTTGGAACCCCTACTAGAATTACGGAGTCGTCAAAAACCTGTATAGATCATGTGTACACCAATATCCCGTTTGAAAATATTAATGTATCAATTTTAGATTTAAATGTTTCGGATCATCTTTGTATAAATACAACAATAATGGTAAAAAACAGCAAAAGTTTAATAAAGCATGTATTAAAGCGAGTATTCAGTAAAAATAATAAGCGCAACTTTACTGTAAGCCTTGATTTGTATGATTGGGATAGGTTGTTGAACAAAAACAAATGCCCAAACAAAGCTTTTGAATCTGTCATAAATGTAATTAAGCACTATTTTGATGTCCACTTTCCTTTTAGAAAACAACCACTAAAAATAAATGCGAACGCATGGATAAACAACTGTATTAAGGTATTGAGGAGTAGCATACAAAGTATCAAAAATAAGCTGTCGCAACATAATAATGATGGGCTTCGAATGGAGCTATTGCGCCTTGAGTCGTTGTACTGGGCTAAGCTAGCGGAGACCCGCAGCCGTTACGTAAATAACGCGATAGAAAACTGTGGTGATAATATGTGCCGTAGCGTATGGCGTGTAATATCGTCTGAGACCTGTAGTGCAAATAAAAACAGGCGCAGTGCACTCGACATACTCGTGAGCAAGTCGTCGGGGAACTGCGATGCCGCTCGCGCCGCGTCCGCTGCTGAACTCCTGAACCACTACTATATTGACGCAAATGTTAACAATAGGATACCGTGCTATAGTAAAGCGTTAGAATTCCTTGACAAATACCTAACACAACCCTCGCCGAGTTATACATTTAATCATTTTACCTTATCTGAGATGTTAAAGGCGTGCAATAATATTAAACGCAAAGACTCGCAGGATATAAACGATATGTCAACTCGTGTGTTGGACCTACTCCCACCAATACTAATTTCCCTTTTACTGATGTTATTTAATAAGTGTGTTGAAGCTGGAATCTACCCGGATGTATTAAAACACATCAAAATACAACCGATATATAAAGGCAAAGGCGACATGTACCTACCCAATAATTATCGACCGATTTCTTTGATACCTATTATATCTAAACTCTTCGAATATCTAATTAGTAAAAAAATGATGAATCACATTATATCTAACGACTTGCTAAATCGACAACAGTACGCATACCAATCGGGCCGATCAACGACGGACGCAACTCGTGACGTCATCTCGCGAGTACTGGCGCACCTCGAGGGCGGGCGGCAGGTGGCGGCTATCTTCTGCGACTTGTCCCGCGCCTTCGAGATGATCGACCACACACTTCTACTCAAAAAACTATCGAAATACGGATTCAAGGGTAGTTTCTATAACACCATCGCGTCGTTCCTAAAAAACCGCAAACAAAGTACATGGGTCCTTAACGCAAGGTCAAATTTGGAACCACTGGGGGCGTGTTCTGTACCGCAGGGATCTTGTATGGGAAACAATCTTTTTTTAATGCTCGTTAATGACATCACTGCGGCATCTTCCGACTTAGAAATTGTAACCTATGCAGATGATACTTGTGTTATAGTACAAGCAGACGATTATAACTCTCTTAAGCAGAACATTAATCGAGCTGTGGTTGAAATCGACAGATGGTTCTCGACAAATGGAATGCTTCTAAATTTAGAAAAAACGAATTTAATCTATTTCCAATTACGACATAAAAACAAACAATTACTTAATATAAATTTAAATAACATTGTTGTTCCACAAGTCGAACAGACGAAATATCTGGGCTATACTTTAGACGCGGGATTGACATGGACTCCGCATATAGAGTCACTTTGCGGTTCGCTATCGTCGGCTTGTTTTGCCTTGTCCAGACTTGCGCCAAGCCTGTCTCTGGACAACTTGAAGAAAGCTTACTATGGTTATTTTCACGCTATTCTCATTCAAGGAGTCGATCTATGGGGCTTGGCCGCAAGTCGTGACAGCGTATTTAAAATCCAAAAACGGGCTATAAGAATAATTTGCAGGAAACCCATGGATCATCCGGCTAAAGAACTGTTTAGGGCACAAAAAATACTTACTCTGCCCTCAGTTTACATACTCGCAGCGTGTAAATATGTTAGGGAAAATCTTGCACTATACAAAACAAACTGTAGCCGCAGTGGTAGCAGCCGAAGGGCGCCGCAGCTGGTGGCTCCGGTACAACGACTCGCCAAGTCCCGTAAGTCACTGAGTGTCATTGGGCCGAGAATTTTCAACAAACTTCCCAATGACATTAAATATTCAGAAAGTGACACGGTCTTCCTAAAGAAGTTGAAAATATATTTAATTGATGAGGCATGCTATTCCGTAGACGAGTTCATTCAGAGGGCGTAAATTTGACATGGTAAATCTATTTAATAGAAGTTTATTTTTAATAATATTAATTATAATTATGTACGAGTATGTTATGTAATGCTGAAATTAAAATATAGTCTTAATAATGTAAATTGTATAATGATATTGACAATGTATTAGTCCTAACATATTTTTTAAATGTTGAAGTGTATATTGAACCGAATGAATGTTAAATAATTGATTGACCTGTAATTATTTACTTATTACCAATAAAGAAACTGAAACTGAACTGAAACTGACCGAAAGGCAACTATCTTGGTTGCAGTAATAAGAAAGAATGACAGAGAGAGAAACCACGATACGAGCAACTAACTGTCTTTGTTGCACTAATAAGATAGAGTGACAGAAAGATGTCTTTACGCTACAGAGCGCTACCGATTGGCAACTTGACTACTCACCCTTTTCTAGAAGAGAATTAATCTCAGTTGACATTGATGGAACATGTCTTCCAATTGGCTGTCATACTCGAAGGTTTAGCTCTAGAATAGAAGATCGTTGTCTTCCAATTAGCTCTAGAAGAGAAGAACGACTCGCAATTAACGTCGATGGAGCGTTTCTTAATAGCGGTGACACTGCGGGTTCTCTTCCAGATGGCGGTATTATTCGAAGGTTCAGCCCTATAAAAGAGGACTCACAATCGACGTTGATGGACCTGGTCTTCTTGATGGCGCCGCGCACAGACATGCGGCGCTTCAGCACCCGCGCGCGGGCGCCGGCGGGCCGCGACAGGAACTGCAGCTTGTTGCTGAACGACTTCAGCAGGTGTTCCTCTAGGTAGCTCTGCCAGGGTTCAGTTCTAGGACTCACAGGCGATAGAGCGCCTTGACAGCGGTCACATTTGAGGGTTCAGGTAGAAAAACAGGTGTAGCCGAGATGCCAAACGCAAACGCTCAATCGTGACCGAAAGGCTATCTTAGTTGCAGTAATAAGAAAGAATGACAGAGAGAAACCACGATACGAAAGGCAACTGTCTTTGTTGCACTAATAAGATAGAGTGACAGAAAGACTTTACGCTACAGAGCGCTACCGATTGGCAACTTGACTACTTACCCTTTTCTAGAAGAGAATTAATCTCAGTTGACATTGATGGAGCATGTCTTCCAGATGTCGGTCATTCTCGAAGGTTTAGCTCTAGAAGAGAAGAACGACTCGCAATTGACGTCGATGGAGCGTTTCTTAATAGTGGTGACACTGCTGGTTCTCTTCCAGATGGCGGTAGCACTAAGGGTTCAGTTCTAGAAGGACTCACAATCAACGTTGATACAGCGCGTCTTTTAGCTTTAGAAGAGAAGAAATGCTTACAGTCAATGTTGATGGAGCCTGTCTTTCAGATGGCTGTCATAGTCGAGGGTTCAGATCTAGTAAAAACATGACTGACAGTCCACATTGATGAAGCGTTTCTTCCAGATGGCGGTATTATTCGAAGGTTCAGCCCTATAAAAGAGGACTCACAATCGACGTTGATGGACCTGGTCTTCTTGATGGCGCCGCGCACAGACATGCGGCGCTTCAGCACCCGCGCGCGGGCGCCGGCGGGCCGCGACAGGAACTGCAGCTTGTTGCTGAACGACTTCAGCAGGTGCTCTTCTAGGTAGCTCTGCCAGGGTTCAGTTCTAGGACTCACAGGATGATAGAGCGCCTTGATGGCGGGCACACTTGAGGGTTCAGGTAGAAAAAGAGGGGTAGCCGAGATGCCAAACGCTAACGCTCAATCGTGACCGAAAGGACTATCGTAGTTGCAGTAATAAGAAAGAATGACAGAGAGAAACCATGATACGAAAGGCAACTGTCTTTGTCGCACTAATAAAAAAGAGCGACAGAGAGATGACATTACGCTACAGAGCGCTACCGATTGGCAACTTGACTACTCATCCTTTTCTAGAAGAGAATTAATCTCAGTTGACATTGATGGAGCATGTCTTCCAAATGGCTACACTCGAAGGTTTAGCTCTAGAATAGAAGATCGTTGTCTTCCAATTGGCTGTCATACTCGAGGGTTTGGCTCCAGAAGAGAAGAACGACTCGCAATAGACGTCGATGGAGCGTTTCTTAATAGCGGTGACTCTGCGGGTTCTCTTCCAGATGGCGGTATTATTCGAAGGTTCAGCCCTATAAAAGAGGACTCACAATCGACGTTGATGGACCTGGTCTTCTTGATACCGGTAATACTTAAGGTTTTAGCTCTAGAAGAGAAGAAATACTTACAGTCGACGTTGATAGAGCGTGTCTTTCAGATGGCTGTCATAGTCGAGGGTTCAGATCTAGTAAAAAACATGACTGACAGTCCACATTGATGAAGCGTGTCTTCCAAATGGCGGTTTTATTCGAAGGTTCAGCCCTATAAAAGAGGACTCACAATCGACGTTGATGGACCTGGTCTTCTTGATGGCGCCGCGCACAGACATGCGGCGCTTCAGCACCCGCGCGCGGGCGCCGGCGGGCCGCGACAGGAACTGCAGCTTGTTGCTGAACGACTTCAGCAGGTGCTCTTCTAGGTAGCTCTGCCAGGGTTCAGTTCTAGGACTCACAGGATGATAGAGCGCCTTGATGGCGGTCACACTTGAGGGTTCAGGTAGAAAAACAGGGGCAGCCAAGATGCCAAACGCTAACGCTCAATCGTGACCGAAAGGCTATCTTAGTTGCAGTAATAAAAAAGAATGACAGAGAGAGAAACCACGATACGAGCAACTAACTGTCTTTGTTGCATTAATAAGATAGAGTGACAGAAAGACTTTACGCTACAGAGCGCTACCGATTGGCAACTTGACTACTCACCCTTTTCTAGAAGAGAATTAATCTCAGTTGACATTGACGGAGCATGTCTTCCAATTGGCTGTCATACTCGAAGGTTTAGCTCTAGAATAGAAGATCGTTGTCTTCCAATTGGCTGTCATACTCGAGGGTTTAGCTCTAGAAGAGAAGAACGACTCGCAATTGACGTCGATGGGGCGTTTCTTAATAGCGCTGACACTGCAGGTTCTCTTCCAGATGGCGGTATTATTCGAGGGTTCAGCCCTATAAAAGAGGACTCACAATCGACGTTGATGGACCTGGTCTTCTTGATGGCGCCGCGCACAGACATGCGGCGCTTCAGCGCTAAGGGTTCAGTTCTAGAAGGACTCACAATCAACGTTGATACAGCGCGTCTTCTTGATACCGGTAATACTTAATTTTTTAGCTCTAGAAGAGAAGAAATACTTACAGTCGACGTTGATGGAGCGTGTCTTTCAGATGGCTGTCATAGTCGAGGGTTCAGATCAATTTTATTTATTCAAGGAGAACCAACAGCTTCACATCTTAAATAGTAAGTAAGAATACAAACAGAAAGCCAATTACAGGAACTCACATATCGTCGGTTGACAAGCAAAAGTCACTAAGTAACAAATACCTACTTGAAATAAACGTCGTCTCTCCGTTTTGACACAAGAGCGACATACGAGGTTGCTAAGAATAGTGACAGTTTTTATAGTGAGTTTTGCTTGTCAGCCGACGATATAGTGATAGAACAAATTTACACAGTATCTAGAAAGAACATGACTGACAGTCCACATTGATGAAGCGTGTCTTCCAAATGACGCCCTATAAAAGAACAGGGTGCTTAGCCAAGTTGCCAATCGCTAACGCTTAATCCTCAATCGTAAACGATAGGCAGCTGATTGTCTTTATCGCACTATCTTCCAAATGGCTGTCATACTCGAGGGTTTAGCTCTAGAATAGAAGATCGTTGTCTTCCAATTGGCTGTCATACTCGAGGGTTTAGCTCTAGAAGAGAAGAACGACTCACAATTGACGTCGTTGAGGCTTAATAGCGGTGACACTGCTGGTTCTCTTCCAGATGGCGGTATTGTTCGAAGGTTCAGCCCTATAAAAGAGGACTCACAATCGACGTTGATGGACCTGGTCTTCTTGATAGCGCCGCGCACAGACATGCGGTGCTTCAGCACTAAGGGTTCAGTTCTAGAAGGACTCACAATCAACGTTGATACAGCGCGTCTTTTAGCTCTAGAAGAGAAGAAATGCTTACAGTCGACGTTGATGGAGCGTGTCTTTCAGATGGCTGTCACAGTCGAGGGTTCAGATCTAGTAAAGAACATGACTGACAGTCCACATCAATGAAGCGTGTCTTCCAAATGGCGGTTTTACTCGAAGGTTCAGCCCTATAAAAGAGGACTCACAATCGACGTTGATGGACCTGGTCTTCTTGATGGCGCCGCGCACAGACATGCGGCGCTTCAGCACCCGCGCGCGGGCGCCGGCGGGCCGCGACAGGAACTGCAGCTTGTTGCTGAACGACTTCAGCAGGTGCTCTTCTAGGTAGCTCTGCCAGGGTTCAGTTCTAGGACTCACAGGCGATGATAGAGCGCCTTGATGGCGGTCACACTTGAGGGTTCAGGTAGAAAAACAGGGGTAGCCGAGATGCCAAACGCAAACGCTCAATCGTGACCGAAAGGACTATCTTAGTTGCAGTAATAAGAAAGAACGACAGAGAGAGAAACCACGATACGAGCAACTAACTGTCTTTGTTGCACTAATAAGATAGAGTGACAGAAAGACTTTACGCTACAGAGCGCTACCGATTGGCAACTTGACTACTCATCCTTTTCTAGAAGAGAATTAATCTCAGTTGACATTGATGGGGCATGTCTTCCAGAAGGCTGTCATACTCGAGGGTTTAGCTCTAGAAGAGAAGAACAGGACTCACAATCGACGTTGATGGACCTGGTCTTCTTGATGGCGCCGCGTACAGACATGCGGCGCTTCAGCGCTAAGGGTTCAGTTCTAGAAGGACTCACAATCAACGTTGATGCAGCGCGACTTCTTGATACCGGTAATACTTAAGGTTTTAGCTCTAGAAGAGAAGAAATACTTACAGTCGACGTTGATGGAGCGTGTCTTTCAGATGGCTGTCATAGTCGAGGGTTCAGATCTAGTAAAGAACATGACTGACAGTCCACATTGACGAAGCGTGTCTTCCAAATGGCGGTATTATTCGAAGGTTCAGCCCTATAAAAGAGGACTCACAATCGACGTTGATGGACCTGGTCTTCTTGATGGCGCCGCGCACAGACATGCGGCGCTTCAGCACCCGCGCGCGGGCGCCGGCGGGCCGCGACAGGAACTGCAGCTTGTTGCTGAACGACTTCAGCAGGTGCTCTTCTAGGTAGCTCTGCCAGGGTTCAGTTCTAGGACTCACAGGCGATGATAGAGCGCCTTGATGGCGGTCACACTTGAGGGTTCAGGTAGAAAAACAAGGGTAGCCAAGATGCTAAACGCTAACGCTCAATCGTGACCGAAAGGACTATCTTAGTTGCAGTAATAAGAAAGAATGACAGAGAGAGAAATCAGTAATCAGTAATTTATTTTCTAAAACATGGTAAATTATACAGGTCTTCCAACACATATAAGTGACCGAAAGGCTACTATCTTAGTTGCAGTAATAAGAAAGAATGACAGAGAGAGAAACCACGATACAAAAGGCAACTAACTGTCTTTGTTGCACTAATAAGATAGAGTGACTTAAAGATGTCTTTACGCTACAGAGCGCTACCGATTGGCAACTTGACTACTCACCCTTCTCTAGAAGAGAATTAATCTCAGTTGACATTGATAAAGCATGTCTTCCAGATGCCGGTCATGCTCAAAGGTTTAGATCTAGAAGAGAAGAACGACTCGCAATTGACGTTGATGGATTCAAATTCAAATTCAAATAATTTAATGCTATAAAACACATGTCAAAAAATTAATATACAAAATTCATATACCTAATTACAATAAAAATACTTAATTTTAAAATCACAATTATAGACATTCGAACCATTTAAAATAAACACCCTTAGTATCCAAACATAATAAAATTATTCATAAAATATAAATTGTACAGATTCCCGCTAAATAAATTAACTAATAATATTACCTACATGTCATAAATAAACAAAATTTAAAAACAAAATACACATTAAAGTCACATAAAATAAAGCGCAAAATAATTATACATATTTATACCAAATAAATCAACTAATATTATATACCTATATGTCATAAAAATTATTTAATGCTATAAAACCTAAATGTCATAAAATTCTTTTATAGTGTAAAATGCCTTGGAAACGAGAAAATCCTTCAACCTTTAAGCTTGGAGCGTGTCTTAATAGCGGTGACACCGCAGGTCCAGTTCTAAAATGACGGACTGTCTTTCTTCCAGATGGCGGTATTGTTCGAAGGTTCATCCCTATAAAAGAGGACTCACAATCGACGTTGATGGACCTGGTCTTCTTGATGGCGCCGCGCACAGACATGCGGCGCTTCAGCACCCGCGCGCGGGCGCCGGCGGGCCGCGACAGGAACTGCAGCTTGTTGCTGAACGACTTCAGCAGGTGCTCTTCTAGGTAGCTCTGCCAGGGTTCAGTTCTAGGACTCACAGGCGATGATAGAGCGCCTTGATAGCGGTCACACTTCAGGGCTCTGTTCTAGAAAAACAGGGGTAGCCGAAAAGCCAAACGCTAACGCTCAATCGTGACCGAAAGGCTATCTTAGTTGCAGTAATAAGAAAGAATGACAGAGAGAAACCACGATACGAAAGGCAACTAACTGTCTTTGTTGCACTAATAAGATAGTGACAGAAAGATGTCCAGTCAAGTGCAAAAATAAGTATCGAAAGAATCCTCTCATAAATATGGTACGACGTTCTTATTACACAGAATTAGAGTGCACTGGGACATATTTTTGAACTTTTTTGTGTACACCTTATTTTGTCTTCGACTGTCTTTACGCTACAGAGCGCTACCGTTTGGCAACTTGACTACTCATCCTTTTCTAGAAGAGAATTAATCTCAGTTGACATTGATGGAGCATGTCTTCCAAATGGCTGTCATACTCGAAGGTTTAGATCTAGAATAGAAGATTGTTGTCTTCCAAATGGCTGTCATACTCGAAGGTTTATATCTAGAATAGAAGATTGTTGTCTTCCAATTGGCTGTCATACTCGAGGGTTTAGCTCTAGAAGAGAAGAACTACTCGCAATTGACGTTGATGGAGCGTTTCTTAATAGCGGTGACACTGCGGGATCTCTTCCAAATGGCGGTATTGTTCGAAGGTTCAGCCCTATAAAAGAGGACTCACAATCGACGTTGATGGACCTGGTCTTCTTGATGGCGCCGCGCACAGACATGCGGCGCTTCAGCACTAAAGGTTCAGTTCTAGAAGGACTCACAATCAACGTTGATACAGCGCGACTTCTTGATACCGGGAATACTTAAGGTATTAGCTCTAGAAGAGAAGAAATACTTACAGTCGACGTTGATGGAGCGTGTCTTTCAGATGGCTGTCATAGTCGAGGGTTCAGATCTAGTAAAAACATGACTGACAGTCCACATTGACGAAGCGTGTCTTCCAAATGGCGGTTTTATTCCAAGGTTCAGCCCTATAAAAGAGGACTCACAATCGACGTTGATGGACCTGGTCTTCTTGATGGCGCCGCGCACAGACATGCGGCGCTTCAGCACCCGCGCGCGGGCGCCGGCGGGCCGCGACAGGAACTGCAGCTTGTTGCTGAACGACTTCAGCAGGTGCTCTTCTAGGTAGCTCTGCCAGGGTTCAGTTCTAGGACTCACAGGCGACGATGGAGCGCCTTGATAGCGGTCACACTTGAGGGTTCAGGTAGAAAAACAGGGGTAGAAAAGATGCCAAACGCAAACGATTAATCGTGACCGGAAGGACTATCTTAGTTGCAGTAATAAGAAAGAATGACAGATAGAGAAACCACGATACGAAAGGCCAACTAACTGTCTTTGTTGCACTAATGGAGCATTCCATGGGCTGCCCCGTACAAACGCGTGTATATTTAGATTTTTTGAGTTTTCTTCTGAGTTGTTATTGATTATATATATTTTTGAGCAATTTTTGACTCCTCTAGTCACGAAAGAGAACTTCGATAAACCCCCAATTTTGAGAAAAACCGTGTTCGTACAGGACATCGGTGGACTTTTTCGTGGAATGCACCTAATAAGATAGAATGACAGAAAGATGTCTTTACGCTACAGAGCGCTACCGATTGGCAACTTGACTACTCACCCTTTTCTAGAAGAGAATTAATCTCAGTTGACATTGATGAAGCATGTCTTCCAAATGGCTGTCATACTCGAGGGTTTAGCTCTAGAAGAGAAGAACGTTGTCTTCCAATTGGCTGTCATACTCGAGGGTTTAGCTCAAGAGGAGAAGAACGACTCACCATTGACGTTGATGGGGCGTTTCTTAATAGCGGTGACTCTGCGGGTTCTCTTCCAGATGGCGGTATTGTTCGAAGGTTCAGCCCTATAAAAGAGGACTCACAGTCGACGTTGATGGACCTGGTCTTCTTGATGGCGCCGCGCACAGACATGCGGCGCTTCAGCACTAAGGGTTCAGTTCTAGAAGGACTCACAATCAATGTTGATACAGCGCGTCTTTTAGCTCTAGAAGAGAAGAAATACCTACAGTAGACTTTAATGGAGCGTGTCTTTCAGATGGCTGTCATAGTCGAGGGTTCAGATCTAGTAAAAAACATGACTGACAATCCACATTGATGAAGCGTGTCTTCCAAATGGCGGTTTTATTCGAAGGTTCAGCCCTATAAAAGAGGACTCACAATCGACGTTGATGGACCTGGTCTTCTTGATGGCGCCGCGCACAGACATGCGGCGCTTCAGCACCCGCGCGCGGGCGCCGGCGGGCCGCGACAGGAACTGCAGCTTGTTGCTGAACGACTTCAGCAGGTGCTCTTCTAGGTAGCTCTGCACTCCAGGGTTCAGTTCTAGAATACAAGTCTTTTTAAGGCCAGCCGAACACCTGCATTATCAAACCGGAATCAGAAGGGGATTCGAATGTACTGTTGACACAACAAACGACACTGCATTTACCAAGAATAGAGTTGTTTATCTAGAGGAAAATCCCCTGGTCATGACGGTCTGAGTGTCGAGCATCTTCGGAATGCCGGACAACACCTTCCTAGAGTACTCGCAATGTTTTATTCACTGTGTCTTCGCCATTCGTACTTACCTATGGACCTTATGAAAACAATAGTAGTGCCTATAGTGAAAAGTAAAGTAGGAGATATATCGGACAAAAATAACTATAGACCTATTTCTTTAGCCACTATTATGGCTAAGGTGCTTGATGGCTTGCTTAATGCTCAGTTGGATAAATATTTATCACTTCATGACAACCAGTTCGGGTTCAGGCCTGATCTGTCCACTGAGTCAGCCATTCTGAGCCTTAAGCATGTCGTTAAGTACTATACAACACGTAAGACGCCCGTCTATGCCGCATTCCTAGACTTATCTAAGGCTTTTGACTTAGTAAGCTACGATATTCTGTGGGTCAAACTTAGAGAGCTTAAAGTTCCGAATATGGTTATTAATTTATTTAAGTATTGGTACAATAACCAAACAAATAATGTTCGATGGGCTGATAAGCTCTCGACGTCTTACAAGTTGGAATGCGGCGTAAGACAGGGTGGTTTGACTTCGCCAAAGTTATTTAATGTCTATGTGAACGCGCTGATCGTCGCGCTCAGTAGTCAACATGTCGGCTGCCACATAGATGGTATTTGTGTTAATAACCTAAGTTATGCAGACGATATGGTGTTGCTGAGCGCGTCGGTTTGTGGGTTAAGGCGATTACTAGCAACATGTGAGCGATATGCGGCCAGCCACGGTTTAATATATAACTCTAAAAAAAGTGAAGTGATGATATTCAGGTCTGGGTCGAAATTGCCTGAAAATGTGCCCCCGATTAGGTTGAATGGGGTGGAACTCAATCGTGTCAGGCAGTTTAAGTATCTCGGTCATGTGCTGAAGGACGACCTGATGGATGACGCTGACATTGAGCGGGAGCGTAGGGCGCTCGCGGTTAGAGCAAACATGCTGGCCCGCAGATTTGCGCGATGTACAAGGGAGGTAAAAATCACTCTCTTCCGAGCCTACTGTACATCGCTTTATACGTGCAGTCTGTGGGCCCACCACACTCGCAGATCTCTGAGCGCCCTTCGCGTCCAATACAATGACGCATTCAGGGTGATGCTGGGGCTGCCACGCTACTGCAGTGCTTCAGGCATGTTCGCGGAGGCGCGCACCGCGTGCTTCTTCACCGCTCTGCGCAGGCGGTGCGCGTCCTTGCTCAGCAGAGTGCGTGCCAGCTCTAACGTCATCCTGAAGCTAATCTCCAGCAGGTTCGACTGCCCTTACATGAATCAATGCATGCTGATTCATGTAAATAATAATGTTAAGTAGTTTTAAGGTAGATTTAGTACAATTTTATTTTAATTCAATTTTCTATTAATGCTTTTGTAATGTGGACCATTGTAGTCTGAAATAAATGATTTATTATTATTATGTCTTTGCCATATCTCGGGACCATGGGGTCCCGGGCCTTTGGGAGGCATGCGTGGGGCCGAAGCCAACAGCGCAGAGGCCCTTTAAGACAATTAATATAAAGCAAAGGATACACGTGGCGGATACCATTCCCGACCGCACAATATGATACGTCCGGAGATGGTCCCCGCCAGGTGCAAAGACTATTGCAGTGCAGCACTGTGACTGCGATGGAAACTAGGTCATGGGCTATGGTTGGTATATTGGATGGACTGGATACTGGGTTATGGGAGGAGACTAGCGGACACCTGCCGTGACAATCAGTCTCAAAATTGTAAAAAGGCAGGTAGTGACTCGCCAACTCATTTAGTGGGCCCTACAAACGGCCGCACGCACAGTGCGACAATAGCGCAACACTTCAGAGCGGCTTCGAGGTTGTCGAGAGGTGAGACTGCGGTAGCCAGATCCCGGTAATCCGTTCAAGGGCCGCCGGCGTTATGACATTTTACACTTCCAACCTGGAGCATAGGTCCCGCTCTTGCGAATCTACTCTGGCCGGCCGGTCAAGGCAAGCACAGAGGCGAGGGCCATATAAAAGGGCCCTCTGGAATAGGGGTCCGCGGTGTCGCCACTCACCGTCAGCTCGCCACAAGCTGCCCCCGCGGGGTTTATTATTATTATTATTATAGATGTAGTGAGTAATTAATTAATCTATTGTCTGTAAGTCTCTGCACTTAAACTATGAATATTAGAATATAACCATGAATATATCCTAGATTGACTTATACCCTGTTGTGTCAACAGTTCTTTCGAATCCCTTTCTCATCGCGGTTTGATAATAAGTTCTTACGCTATGGTTGCGCGATGAAGACAGTACGTACGTATTCGTCAGAAATCGGTTGAAGTCGGTTTTTATTTAATTTGGTGATTATGTAAGACCGCTCTTACACTTGTAAGTTGTTACGTAAGTTACAGAGACGGGGCTATACTAAGGAATGAGATAGTGATATTCGCCTCTCATTCCTTAGTATAGCTCCGTTCCTACAACTTACGTAACAACTTACAGGTGTACGAGCGGTCTTAGATAATTACCAAATTAAAAAAAACCGACTTCAACCGATTTCTAACGAAGACTGTCTTCATCGAGTAACCATGGCGATTGGCTCTTGATCTTGAAGAAGCGTCATGTACGGAGCGAAACATGTCGATCATTTTTGAAATATATTTTTTACTACAGATGGTGCCTTTTTTACGCACTAGTGCGAAAAGTGGCTCATTTTACGTCAGGTCCAAGACTTCGGAGGGCCATCTGTACTAAAAAACGTCGTACGAGACACGTGCTAAAACGAAATTCGTAACTCGTGTCGATTTAAAACACTCCCTATCGGTCGTGTTTTAACACATCCCCACTCGTTTCGGATTTCACGTTTTTCGCACTTGTGTCGCAATGTACTATTTTAGTACAGATGGTGCCTTTTTAGGCTCTAGTGCGAGGAGTGGGTTATTTTACATTAGGTCCAAAACTTCGGAGAACCATCTGTACTAAAAAAACGTCGTACGAGACACGTGCAAAAAGGACATTCGTAACTCGTGTCGATTTAAAACATCGCCATTCGTTTCGGATTTCACGTTTTTCGCGCTTGTGTAGTAATGTACTATTTAGTATGAATCGTAATTTAAACAAGATTTTTCGTAACAACAAAATACTTTCTACTAACTACTTCGACTACCAATCTTACATGACAATAGAAACTATAAAAACAAACTTACTATCAGGGTAACCATCTTCCTGGCTGCCCAAAAAACTCAAATTCGTAATCGCAGACGTGCTCAAGAAATCTCCAAGGTTTCCCAGGGTCACCCGGGTACCGTTTATATACCCTGACTTCAACTTCTTCATAGTTGTAATCATGGCCATTGGGATTTTCCCCTGATCTGTAATATATGTTGAATAAAGGAACTGTTGCGCTGAATTATAATTATAAAGCATAAAAAGCTAGAAGCGAGGTGGGTGTTAGCTTGAAAACTTGCATTGATTATTCATACTTAATTAGTATTTTACTATAAGCAGTTTTATAGATCGATTCATTCAAGACGCCATGATTGGTTCGTATAGTCATTTCATTACGGGTTACTTTTAAGAAGCATTATCGTAAATGAAACCATCTATAGGTGTACATAATAATACAAGCGGTTACCGTCATAATCAGCATAAAAAAGACCCTAGTGTGAGTAGTTTGGGTCATTGTCAGTCCAAAAAACAAAAGTTGCCCACTCGGTGGTCAAAAGTACACAGCTTCTATAAGTCTATGTTACGATTTCTATGAGATCCCAAAATTAGTACAGGAATTCCTTAACTTTAGATGTTCAGTCCATCGGAAAGACGATAACCTAAATCTGACAATGACCCGTTTGCACCGTGACCGTATGTCATGTAATTTGCCAACACAGTTAAATGACCATTCGTGCCCGCTTTTACAACATACAAAGTAGAAAAATAAATGTAACTGACATGGTCGGTTAACTGCGTTGATGATGGTACAAGTTGTCAATCGAATAATTCACTATTGTTTCAGAATGATTTATTTTTCTTTTAGATTTAAATTTAATTAATTTTATTAAAAATTTTAATATTAGTGTCCATAAAGTTCCGAAACTGTTTGCGCATCAGAGGCAGCGGCGCTCGTACTAGGAAATATTTATTATAACAAAAACTAGCACGGAAATATTTTATTAGTGTATTAACGAAATATTTATTAGAAATATTCCGCACCTCTTGTAAAATCACTAACGAATAGCCGCGTCCCGGTCTCGATTAATGTGGTCGTGCCTTGTCCGAGGTAAAGAACACGAGGCACATTCATATGCGCAAAACAAGCTGCCTCGCGCGACATTTTCTCGCGCGACATTTTCTCGAGCGACAATTTCTCGCGTGGCACTTCATTCACCGTGGGCCCGGTTAATATTGGATCCATACTTGAGCATTGTACCTACTGTACTCATTAGAAAATGTGTGACAAATTTTCGAGCTTCTCCCTGATATATATCATTGAAGCTATATCACCAGGAACAGTTTTTTGATCGTTCGTGCACTTGAGTTACGCTTAAAACCACCCAAATAGTCGGAAAGGACTTGGCATTTTAGTAGCGTATTGGCAGTGGTAGATTGAACGATTCGCAAAAAAAAAATCCTTAAAGATATTTGTTGTTTTCAGTTTTTTTACTTTCCGAGATAACGGCATGCAAATTGCAGTAGGACATGTACTATTAAGCGCTTCGCAATTTATACTTATAAGCGTAAAAATACATATATAATTTGGGACAATACATTGACTTAGTCGCATAGTAGCTTAGTGCAATAATAACAGATATAAATAATGTACGATTTGAGATTCGATGTTAGATACAGATCTATTGTGAACCCGGTTAAAAATCTGTAGGCGTGTTTGCCTTATTTTTTTACAATAAGTAGTTAACCCACGATTTGATTGGAAGGATTTAATAATTATTGAAAAAAAAATCGAAAAACTACAAATGGTATTCAACATTTTCGTAGCTCTACAGTATATTTGTGTGACGCTGGTTTTGGCAAAAGTAGCTGCCATTTTATTTTTATCGAATCATCAGACTTGTTTTTGACGTGTTTTATTCTATTTTGATATTACCTACTTATTTTTCGGTTTATTTAAGGCATTAACTTGTTGCTTGTTCAATACAAGCCAACCGACGTGAAAATCAATCGCGCGAAGCAGTTTCGTTAGTGTAGGTGAGCCTCCCCGAGGCATTTTACGCTACGTATGTTTAAAGATAATATAAAAACTACTTTGAGCGACGTGCTCGTCAAAAGGCAGCGCGTTCATTATGAGAATCAAAAAGTCTATTTCTAAAACAATATGTGTCCTAATCAATGGGTTATGTCAATAGATCTGTTCTCTAATCAGCTCAATATACAAATAATAGTATCCGTTAGTTTACCTAACAAATACTGCGTGGCTAGAAGCGTGATGGTCGGACGGCCGAGCATCTGCTTCCAACTCATTCCCAGGAAGGCGACGTTCGCGGTGAATGTGCTCGCGAGCAACGCCGGGTCGCGAGACATGTAGTATTCCTCGTAGTCGAAATTCTAAGGCACACCCGAGTGTTAACGTTTTGAACGCCTACAACTTAGTTCATACGAGTTTTGGTTGTGATAAGAATTGTATAGAAATCATAAGACATAGCTGTGCTTCGAATTTAAAGGTTAGTTTGGGTTAGTGAAACGCTACGCTGCTGCTTATATTATTCGCTAAAATACTGAATAATAGCCAAAGATGTATGAAGCCATTTATTTTCTGATCGGCATTTTGGAAATCAAATTCGAAGCCAGTTAACCTTACAACTCTATTGCTACCAACGGTTTCACGCATTGTTTGCGATAGCTGTCATCTCAACAATCATACAATTTGCCAGTGAAATGCAAAATCCCCGTGACAAGAATTTATCGCACCAAGCAACTCAGTCAGTGTGGGCATGTCACGTCTGTGGCTAAGGCCACAGCATTGTATTATCGACAAAATTGAATCTTGACCCACCATAGGAGCTTGTCACAGTAACGTTGTCGTATAGTATAGAGGGTCAGGATATTCCGAATTAAATTTTATCGATAGTACGTGCGTCTTTTGCCTCGCCTCAGGCACGACCACATTGACCGATCTGCCTCGCGCGGCAATTGTCTAGCGAGCGTATGAGCTTGATATAAAACGATGAAATAGCAGCTATTACACAAACTATTCTGAGTAAAAATTGTGAACTCTTCATCGACATGACTCGACTCAACTTTCTGAACTAATCTAACCCGCTAGTCAATAGCAAAGTTATTAACACGATCAACTGGGAAATCAGGGTATACACGATGGTATTATAAAGTCCTGTAATTGTGGCAAGTAATTTGTATGGCGTTCAAAATGTTAACCTATTTATGATACTTAGTCAGGCTAGCCGACTTTACTATATGTGATTGGTTTTACATCAATGCTTTTTTGTACCTTATTTATGTACCAATAAGCTTCCGGGTATAACTTTTAATCAGTTTTCAAACACAATACTGGGACAGGATTGTTAATGTCTAAATCTAATAGGGTAAACTCAACTCAGTAGAATGTTGCATGTAGACTTCATGATAATTATAACGAATTGTGATAAGGTACAAACCAAATGTGTAAAATTAGCTGTCCAATGCAAACAGTGTACTGCGTGCATATTGATCTAATGCATAAGGGGATTCCTATGATGTTATTTGTGAAAATAGAATTATAAAATAGGTACACAATGTTATATTTTTCCAGTTAGTTCAAATAGTTTCTCCCACTATGTGGAATCCTAATGTAGTAAGGTACTAAACTAGGATGTCGATAAAAACAAATAAAAAAATACCAGGGTTCACAGCAAGCCTTTAAAATAATAATAAAATATATATACCTAAATATGTTTGATTCAAAGTCAAGACAACTAGCGGGCGACCAAGGAGGTTTTGCCAGGAAGACTTCAGGAAATTAATCTCTGCCTTGAGGGTGTCAACCATCAGCTCATAATCGGAGGCAATGTAGAAACGTTTCATGTCAGAAAACTAACAAAATAAATAAAGAAAATTAAAACTCAAGACTTAGTTAAAAGTCTTGGATTAGGTAAATTTTGAATAGTTTTATCTCCTTGCCTATATTGACAAAAATAAATAGTAATCTTTCCTGATAAAGAGACGCATTCACACTGAATGAACGACTTCTTACTGAATTTCGCATGATTGAATTGAGCGAGAGAATAATACACATATTCCCGCTCCCACTTATGGTGACCCACGTTGTCATCGATAACACGCAAAGTCGCGACGCGTAGAGTTGCTGCGCGCGGCAATTTTCTTTCGCGACATCTCATTTAGTGTGAACCCGTCTGTTATATGAAAAAAAAAATGTTAATGGATAAATTAAAAATTGGAAACTTACTTGTGGTGTGAACGCAAAAATCCTATCATTCAATGAGTACAGTTTGCTAGTACTGAGTATACCAACATCACGAGATTTCCTTCCAGACAGTCCAAGCTTTTTATTTCTACCTGAAATATAAAACAATAGAGGTCTACACACCGTGTTTTTATTGATTTCCTGATTTCCGTTAAATTGGACAGGGTACTTGGGACATTAATAGAACGGGCAACTTTGTTAATTTCGTAAAAAAAATTGCTTTTAATGAATGTATTCTGCTTACCGACCGTGATTCATACAATGTTTTTCATCACACTTGCCGACAAAAAAAAAGTTTTGAGACAAAATATTATTAAATGACGTACTGACATTTCTATTACTCCCTAGGGAATTTCACTTTTCTATTACTCCCGCTACGCATGCAAGCAATGGCGCACTTAGACGGCAAGTGTGATGAATAAGATTGTATACTTGAACATACCCAGATATGTATAAAGATGACTCAGCACCCTTGCTGGCTGGACTTCTATAGGAGCCACCTCAGCGATAGTCTGCACATGCAGATCATACTCTATAAGCTTGTCACGTATCTCGTTGTCTTCCGCCAGGATCACAATCTGCACCACTACATCGGGCTTCTTCTCTGAGCACAACCTTCTGTTTAGCGGGTCCAACTCACCTACTGCTAAGAAACCCTGTATACAAAAATCCGTTATTCATAAGCTTTCAAACCAACTTCAGCGAATTATTTGTTTGTCTTTATTTGTCAACTTGACATTTGAATTTGTAGGAAAGGGATAAAAATATTACGTAATTTACCAAAGATTCATTTATAAGTATTTATGAATTTGATAAATTCAAATCCAGTTATACAGTATTTTACATGTTTATTTAATATCCTTGTTAAATTAATACAGATATAATCTTCAGCGATCCGTCTCCTTCCTTTTCAATTCTCAATCTGCATCTTCTTTTGTTTTTTAACCAGTACGTTGTGACAATCGTTCCTATTTTTTTTAATTATAAAGACTACTTTACACGATGGTAAATTAATATTCACAGACAGAAAATATATTAAGACTCGTGTACACAATGTTTTCCTACATTAAAACAGAAGTTTGTTATTTTATATTGCGAAATCATCACATTCGGCCATCCGTACGAGTGCAACTCCTGGTGCATACGTGAACATAAGACTCGTACAGACCGCCTAATATTTTCTTAGACATGTATTAGGTGTAGGCACAAAATAACTTAAAGTAAAATTCTACGACAAAAAATTCAGACATGAATCAGATTTAATCAAATATCTGGATTTTTTTGTAGACTAACATACAACAACAACTTAGTTTTAATAATAAATTATAACAAAATCTATCATCACATTCGGTTGATGATTTTACTTTTCAGTAATAATTTGCTCTAAAGGCAATACCTGTGATATAAGACTGCGATAGTACGCATTTTATACGAGATTACAATGTTTTAAAAGTAGCTGTAGTGAATGAAATCTCTTGATGAGATTAGGGCTTCCAATCCGAATATTCTGCTGATTTCAGTATTCGAATAATACGGCATGAGGTATTCGAATATTTGGAAGCACTAGATCAGAAGATAGAATTCGAGACAGTTAACCCTTTACTTGGCAGTGTATATAAAATACATATTTATTTACCCACTTTTTGTAATTTTATTAAATACAGAATTTTTTGCTCTACCCAACGGCGAGGCGGCTAGAACGCACGATTTTTGTTTTAAATTCTGCCAATAAAAGGGTAATAAGAACAAAATTCAATATGCTGTTACCCTTTTAAACGCCTTCCATCACGCATCAAAATGTTATATACACGCCAATATGTCTACTAATGAACAACGAAAATAAGCCACCAGCAAGACGGCTAATTTGACAGCATACTCGATGATTACAACATTTACGACACACGGCTACTTTTGTGGTTATTGGCGTTCAAAGGGTTAAAGAGTTTCAAGGTAATTATGGTTTTAGTACTCTCATAAGTTGTATAAAGACACTACACAATAATATATCTCAAGCCTAATAACAAATAATGATGTCATGACCAACTATTTTACATTTTCGGTCACAAAACAGCATTGAATCTCCAGTGAACCACTGTACAATATTTTTGAATCCCGTGAATGAGGCGGAAATTTACAAAATTATCATGGTATCAAGCAACAGTAAAACTAATGTATATTATATTACATTATTCGAATACATAATAATTTACCTACATCAATTAAATAATGTTCAAATAATCGTTTTGAAACAATCCCTATAGGTTAGCTCTTAGATAAATGTTTTACTCTGTTGTAAACTACTTAGCGAATGCAAGAATTAACTACAATTTACCACTTTTACATTATAATATTTATATTACTTTTAATTTTTAATTAATACTTATTATTATGAGGCATGGTAGTTATGCATTGTTACAAATATTATTATTTTGTTTGCCCTTTTTTTTGTCGAACATAAGCATCATTCAAAATTTAATTCTATCACTATCTGTACCACTACTATGATTTAAATAAATAAATTCTTAAACTATACACTTCCTATTATCTGCACTCCCTTAACACACGTTATCAACCTCTCCTTTGTTGTTCTGTTCTATTATGAATTAATTTTCTCATCTATCGTGAAGCCGGCAGCCGCTTGCTCGTTTGCAGCCAGTGGAATGAATCGCTTTGACTGTGGTTCTTTTTCAGGCTGAGGCCTTGATGGTGACTGCTAGGGCCGAAGGATCTACAGCTCTGCTGACGCTGTACCCGATTTCTCTTTCTTCACTCACGCTGTAGTGTTCCTTCTCGCAGCTCCGCGGCCACGTTTGGCCTTGGTAGACGACGGTGTGGCCCGGCATGTATCTTTCGTTTTCGGCTTTGTCTCTCTCGCTTAACATTATTCTCGTCGTAGTCCATAATCCCGGAAAATAAACGATAATAATTAATAAGGTGCAATTTAACACATGTCCTCGTAACATCGACAATATTATTCAGTCTCTCATGAAACATCATGGCTCACTCTATTATGAACACTACGTAACCACATTTTTTTTTTAAGGAACGTAGCTCTTTACAGTTTTGGAACATACATAGCTCCAATCAGACACACTTGGCCTGATATACATAGTTAAGGAGCATACATAGCTCCACTCAGACACACTTGGCCTGATATAGCTTAAGAGCATACATAGCTCCGTCCAGACACACTTGGTCTGAAAATCTTATGGAACATACATAGCTCCATTCAGACACACTTGGCCTGATATAGCTTAAGAGCATACATAGCTCTGTCCAGACACACTTGGCCTGAAAAATCTCATGGCACATAAATAGCACCATTTAAATATTATATGAGCCCCTGTGGACACACAACCCTTGGCTCGTATCATTATATCGCGTTATTTATTTAACAATTGTACACACTTTATAATTAAATGTGCACTAAAATGTATTCATATTTGAATTACTAAAAACATAAGTTGCACTTATTAAACTGTCAATTATTATAAAGATAATTATTTAAATAATTATCTTTATAATAATTGACACATGAGGGACGAAAATGAAACATATCATATTAGGTAGGTACCTAATAAGTTATATTTCTTTTATGATAGACGAAGATGACGCCTGATCAAATTATTATAATTTTATTATTCGTGATCTTTCCAATAGTCAAATGAATAATCATGCTTAATTCAGTTATATATTACTCATATATACCTACTTCAATAGCCATAGGTAATATCATTATTATAATAAACTCTTGTTAGCGTAAAACAACTTAAAGTAAATGTTTATTTGAAGTCAATTTATATAATTTAAGTTGAAAAATTGTCCAACAAATAGTCGTTCAAGCTAGAGCACAGTTTCAAAGTATTTTATTTGATAGAGCATTCGTGGGTGGGTATTCAAATGTGAAGTAATGAAAATGAATCAATATAATTTTTAAACCACATGCTAACAGGCGAAATTTTGTACCTTTTGTGTATCATAGTTTACATGATTTATAAAGTCTAACTTAAAGAATATTCAAAGGAGTGCCTGCATACAAATATAAATTATGACAGATTTTTCCCGCTACTATAGTTATAGAGTCAACTTAGAACCTTAGGCCAGTGACAGCGAGTGTTAAGTTAGAACATTGTTGACTTATTTTAAAAGACTTTATTGTCAAAATAGAATAACTTGGATTCTACTTTATAATTAATTAGACATTTGAGCGCCAATCTGCGATTCAAATTTGCCATGCCACACGTGCTAAGCGGTAAAATATAGATTAGTTAAGAAAGACATACTTATGATGTTCTTCTTTGTTTTTAATGCTAAATTATTATTGTTTTATATTCATTTTTTGATATTATTTTAATGTTTGTAATTTTTATTTTTATTTTATTTGGACGATCATAATTTAAATTCATATAGATTAATGTAACACTTATTTTATATTGTAATTTACTTTGTGAAATAAATAAATCTAATCTAAATCATAATGTCGACATTATCCACAAATATGCTGATTGTGATTATCGATATATTTTTTTTATATAATTAACACCAAAGGCTGGAGTGGCACAATTTCAGGCGTACCTAATATGCAGGCTGTGACTGGAACCATCTCTGATTTAATTCTGAGTAGTTAAATAAAATTGTTAGTAAAATTAATCGAATTCCAATTTTGCTTCTTCTAAAAGATCAACGCTAGTATTACTCACGAATTGCCTTAATAAACGACGTACATCTTTTTGTAATTTTTCAAAACAAAATAATGTGTAACGTTAAATATGACATTAAAAACATTTTTACTTCTTATTGTATAATTAGGTAGTGAAAACCATAAAAATATGTGGCGTTTTGATAGACTGCCCCTTCTAACCTATTTTGGTTCAGGAAAGATAAAGTTTATTTCTCAAACATTAATTTCATAATGACAAATTATTTGACTATATCATCTTTTTCAAATATTATTCTAAGATTACCGGACGAAAAATCCTGCTTACCTACACAACACAGGAAGTTTTTAATGCCAACTTGGCATCGGTAAGTCAATACGTATTTTAATAATAAAGCGATATAATTATAACCATTGATATAAATAAAAGGGGTAGATATGGTACCAGGCGCACGATTGTGTGCTAGCAAATATAGGTTCAGGGCCAGCAATGAGACAACACCGGCATTGTCATCGTCGTAATTTTGGTATTGCCCAAGAAATATGTCATGTTTTGCCTTTTTTTTAATGCTTCAACAACTCCAAATATAGAAACAAAACTCATGACATCACTTTTTATTCATGTAAGTATCGTTTTAATTATTAAAACAAAAATATTTAGCAATTAAAATTCAACAAAAATAAATTTGTAAATGAGTGAGCGAAATAGTTAGATGCGGTACTCATAAGAGAAACACGATTATCCGACACTGATCGACGATTATCCGCAAAAAATAGCAATATGTTTTTCCTAACCCTGAGACATCCTAGTACTTCTGACCCAAGTATTAACTATAAAACCTACTTAAATGTATAATTAAATAACTACACCAAAAGAACTCAACATACAGAGGAGAGAGTGTGTGTACCTATTCCAGTAGCGGGACTTTCGTATCAACCGAAAGACCTTGCCTTGCCTTACAGAAAATAGTAATAGGAACGTAGCCTAGGTAAACTAATCGACGAAATTCTGGAAAACTATATCGGCTATTTAGTAAAATGTTCCACTTTGTTGACTAAAAAGAAACATATTCCAATAAAGTTTGTGGTCAAACAAATTCAAATAGCAAATACGCAACGGGTTGCTATAAATCGAAGCACTATAGACTCATTTCAAATTGACAAAATTGGGAATCTCCTATTCACACGTGTATTGCACACGCACCAATATTTAACTGTACGCATGGCCTTTTTTTATATTAGACCTTTAACGTGGCCATTGAGCCCGTAACCGTAGGTAAAGTTCCGTAGCACCATTTGTAACTTAAATTATTATGAATCATATTATTCTTACGGATACATACAAGTACAACACGAAAAACAAAACTCAAATGCTCTATCTAAATAACTCAAAACTGTGGATAAATCAAATAATTGTGAACGATATAATGGTTGAGTATCATGTTACTTATAATTCTAAAAATGTAAAGAAATATTTATAGCCAACTTAAAAAGCCTCTCAGTTTCACAGACGCAACTAGATCAAATTTAAATCTATTTAACAGTCATAGAATAAGTTATTGTGACTGAACATCATATGGCATATTATTATTCATCTCTCTCATTATGGTAGTCACATTAAGAAAATAACTACTTATTATTTAATTGACTTATGACCTGACAAAACACATATACAATTTAATAATGTCTAAGATTATTTTGGTTTACTGACCGTACTTACTATTTCTAGTAGTTAAAACTGTTAATTTCACGAATTATCATTTGTAGACATCTACCGCAAAATATTGTCATCCCGCGTACTCGCCCATGTTAATTGTATTGGTTTTATTTCTATTAAGTACTCGTTCTGTACGTATACTTTATAGTAGTGTGTCAGTATCTGCACGTGTATAGGTGCTAGATCACATTCTCGTTCAACTAAGAACGTCACCTGTGTTCCTCTTTTGATATGTCAAGAGTCATAACATAATATTTTTTTGTATGATCTAGTCTAGCTTTATTCGCCCAAAATAAATATTAAAGTCTTAATTTATAATATATTTCTACGATTTTTGAGAATTAGGTAATAAAATTTGCCAATGGTTGAATTTTGTTCGTTTATGTTTCTATGTAACGATGAACGGATTATAATATAATAATATATAAAGCCGTATAACGACATATTACTCTTATGTTATTATTAAATAATTGCAGAGTTGTATATTTTCTCAGACAAGAGAAAATAAAATGGCTAGTCTAACTCGTATTCAGAATGTGCTGTGTCCGCGAGCACGGCTAATAAGCGCGCACGGCGCGCAGCCGTTGCTAGGCGACGGAGAAACTAGTACAACAGAACAGATCGGTCGTTCGTTATTACAAACAGAAAGTATTTTTTACACTAAACAAATCGTATATATTTCTTTAGCCATTAAATGCATAGTGATGTATATATCCATCATGTATTCTTGACTCTATTGACAACATATCAGAATTCAAATTTAAATAAATCTTTGTCAATGTCATGCAATTAAGGATTAATGAAGTAATTATAAAAGTACTGTTGATACTCTTTAAATTAAATACATCAGTAAAAATGTACCTTTATACTACATTACATATTATTCATGTGCACAAAAATTCTAGTACGAATGATATAAATTTTACCTTATTGGCTCGTAGATTAATCCCACTTCTGAGATTTGATAAATTCAAATCCAGTTATACAGTATTTTACATGTTTATTTAATATCCTTGTTAAATTAATACAGATATAATCTTCAGCGATCCGTCTCCTTCCTTTTCAATTCTCAATCTGCATCTTCTTTTGTTTTTTAACCAGTACGTTATGACAATCGTTCCTATTTTTTTTAATTATAAAGACTACTTTACACGATGGTAAATTAATATTCACAGACAGAAAATATATTAAGACTCGTGTACACAATGTTTTCCTACATTAAAACAGAAGTTTGTTATTTTATATTGCGAAATCATCACATGAATAAGGTGAAATAAGTTTAAAATATTATGTAAATAAATAAAATATTGAAGATTTTAGATTCAAGGTAGATGTGGTTCATGAGTAATCAAGGATCAAGGAAGTTAGCCCACTAAACATAAAGTAAAATAATATAATAAATGAATGTATTAGCTGATAGGTCTCAATATTCATTTGTTTTGAAAATTTTGAACATTCAAATGCATTTTAATTGAGGCAAATGAAATTAAATATTATGGTAATTGTACCATAATATTTAATTTCATTTGCCTATTGATGTGGTGATGTGTGCACATATTGATGTGGGATAACAAATTACTTGTTTCATTTGGTTTGTTAACATTTCAGTGCCATATAATCGTTTATTTTTAACAAGTAACAATAAATTAGAATAATAATATAAGTGTATGGGATTAAGTCCCATTACCCATAAAAATATTGGAGGAAATTTTATGTATTGATATCATTTTTTTATTTAAAGAATTAAAAAAACATTATTTACCTCTTGCAAAAGTTTTCCCAAGATATACAAGGACTGAGCCCATATAAAAGGGCACCTGCCCAGAGGTATACGCTCCTGGCTCCCTGGATTAGCCTGCTCCAGATTCGCCTTCTCGGCTGGCACAGAGTAAAGTTCCGGGACCAACTTTATGCCATCATCCCCTTTCCTTATCATTATATTTTCTAACTTCTGCATATATTCTGATATATTTTGTTTATCTCCTTGGAAACAGTAGTCCAGGATCAAATAGCAGAAGAATAGAGGCCACTCGCATTCTATGTTTTCAAACATTCTCAATTCCCACGGCTCATAGTACAGCCTGTTAGGGTCTTCTCTTGGTGTCTTGTGACCATCTCTAAGGAATCGCTTACAACCATACTTTCCTTGAAGTTTGTTTACTATTGTATCTCTAGTTTTGGCTATCAATTGTGGATCATCAACAGCAAAAGCTGGATAGCTTATAATAGAAAGCAAGCCAGAATCAAGCTCTTTACTATTTGATTCCCTTGGCAGCATGGATTGAAGCACTGCTTGGCACTTTTGAGCTTCATCAGCTAGCACATGAATCACGCTTGAAGGGCCACCTCGGGCTCCAAATAGATCTAGCTCATTCATGGCTTCTAGAGCAGCTTTGGCCATGCCTATGGAACTGGCATTCAATTCTGGCAATCCATGGTTGGTTTTATCACCTCTCTCCCAAATACCATAGTCAGGTGTGCAATATGCTGACTCAATGTAGAACACCAAGTTCTGAATAAAAGCTACTTCATCTAAAGAAAACACAATTTGCAAGCCAGATGCTGTCATCTGGGCAAGGATTAGAAGGTAGAGGGAGATGGCGTCAACCTGCAAGTGACCCCATTCATTGTCTTTAACTACAGTGCGGCCAGTGGTTGATGAGTATTTGGCGTGCAGTGAGTCTAGCGGATGTTGCGTAGTTTTGAATTTTTCTACTTTGTCTTTCTGCTGCATCATTGCCATTAACAGACCTGTGGATTAAATAATAAATAAACCTGAAATGTAATGAGGCCACACAGATAACACAAGTAGAAGGTTCCTATAAATTAGCCTTATTGATGATGGCATTATTTATACTTATTTATCGTGATTTGAGTGTGCGGTAGCACAATAGTGATAAAAATAGCTGACTGTGACTTACCTCTCATTAACTTTACACAACTTTGTTCCAACTCATAAGTTTTAGCACGATCTTCATCTTGATCTGCAATCTTTTTAAAGGCCATGGACAGTCCCCAGACCGCTAATATACAGTACAAATTGTCCCTGATCCATGCGTGATCATTGTCTGGACTCGCTGGGAACAATCCAGTAACCGGCTGTTGATGGTCTAGGATTAACTTGTGCACTACCCTTTGGTAATAGTCCAGACGGACCCCAGAATTACTGCGAGTCCTCATGGTGGACCACAAATTTACTTGTTTGCGACTAATTAGACCTCATCAACGCAACATTTTCGCCATCTATTTTGATTTATGTCATTTGAAAGTCGCAATTTTTTTTTTTTTTTTTTTTTTATGGCTACGCGCTCTTGGCGCATTCAGCCAGACGAGTGTAAAGCAGGGAAACGGAATAAAGAATTAGGAAATGCGGAAAATTCGGAAATTTGGAAAATGGATCAGGATAGGAAAGGAAAGTTAAAGTTTTAAGCTATTTAGAGAAAGAAATGAATACAATTCTTTAAATACATAAGGGGATGAATCGGTAATATATAGAAGGGAGGAAATACATGTAGGAAATGGAATTTTTAATGATGACAGATGATTTAATAATGAGGATCGGTTATATTGATTGCACTCAAAGAAAATATGATTTAAATCAGCCGGATCAGTTCCGCACGTACATGCGGAACTGGGCACACATTTGAGCCTAGCAAGGTGTTCCGGTGTACAAACGTGACCCAAACGCATTCGAATAATCATACTTGTTGCAGGTTTTGATAATGAAATTTTGGCAAACCAAGGTTTCACAGGAATTACCGGTTGAATACGGCGATAGTGTACGGACTTGGCACCTGCACCAGATGACCATTGTTCAGACCATTCTCTTCGTAAGTAAGCTCTTGGTAGAGCTAGCAGATCTTCAGCAGTATTTTTATAGGGAAACATATCTCCACAATCAATGGCATCTCTAGCTATGTGATCTACCCTTTCATTGCCTTTTATACCACTGTGCCCGGGGATCCAGGCAATGGAAACAGAATATCCTAAATTATGACATTTTAACAATGTATTTCGAATTTGATAAATAATTGGGCTATGTGATTTTGATTTAAATGGGAATTTTAAAATTGTTTGTAAAGAACTTAACGAATCGGAAAATATTATTGATCTTTTGAGATGCATTATTATTATGAATTCTAATGCTTTCAGAATACCAAAGCACTCGCCACTATATACAGAAGATTCAGGAGGCAACTTGATCTTTTGATATATATTCGATTGGATATGAAGAACTCCAACACCAACACAACTGGAAGCAGATAGTTTAGAAGCATCTGTATAAATGTGATGAGTACCTTGGACATCATTACCAATGAAACTTATAAATTGTTTATTATGTTCTACATCATTCTTTGAAATCCCTATATTCAAAAGAACATGGGGAACAAATGTTAAAGATTCATAATTATGCTGGAATATCGGAAGTGTTGGAGAACTAACAATAGGTGCAGATATGGACTTGATTCTTTCATAACTTTTGATTAGGCATGGAGGTTTCTTGTGTCTCCAATACCTGGCTGAAGATATTTGAAGTGACAGATCAGACAAAATCGACCAGAGCTGATGATTGGAAAATTGAGAGCAACGGAAAAGAAACCTGTCAGAAAGATATTGGCGTCTTAAATGGAGAGGGGGTTCTACACATTCTGTCTGCATTGCATTTATTGGGCTGGATAACATAGCACCACAAATTATTCTCAGAGCTTTTGACTGTATGCAATCTAATTTCTTGAAGCCAGCAGCACTTCCAGGTTCTAGCAGAAAAGTCCCGTAATCTAAAATACTTCTAATTAAAGCATTATACATTAGCTTCATACAGAATGGATGAGAACCCCACCACACTCCAGAAACACATCGAAGGATATTAATATTTCTTTCACATTTAGAGATTATGTATTCACAATGTGGAAGGCCTGTTAGTCTACTGTCAAGAATAACACCTAAAAATTTTGTTTCCTTTTTAACAGGAATGGTACGGTTATCAAATTGCACATTGATCTGAGGAGGAAACAGTTTTTTAGTAAAAGGAAGAACAACACTTTTATTTACTGAAAGTTCCAATCCATTATAGTCTAACCATGATTTCAATAAACTTAGAGAAGAATTAATGGCTCTGCTGGCATATTCAATCGAGATGTTAGGTGAGTATAATAGTAAATCATCAGCATACTGTAGGACTCTAACTAGGCCATTTAGAGATGAATCTAGATCAAATGTATAGATATTGTATAACAATGGACTTAGTACGGATCCTTGTGGGAGTCCTCTCCATACTAAACGAGAAATACTGTTAGTTTCATCAATAATTAGCTTAACCGATCTTTCAGATAAAAAGTTGATTATGAAATTGGTTAGCATTATTGGAATCCCTAACTTATAAAGTTTTAACTGTAATACGGGGACTAAAACATTGTCATAAGCAGCACTAATGTCTAGAAAAGCAGCTACTACAGATTCCTTTCTAGAAAATGCCAATTGGATATCTGTCGCTAGAATAGACAAGCTATCATGAGTTGATCTTCCCTTGCGGAATCCAAATTGACTATGGGCTAGTAACTGATTTTTTTCCAGAAAAAATTCTAACCTGTTTTTAATTAAATGTTCTGTTATTTTAGCAAATACGGAGGAAAGAGCAATTGGGCGATATGAAGAAACATCTGAGGCGGGCTTATGTAATTTTAAAATTGGAAGAACTATTTGAGTTCTCCACGACAGAGGGACTATTCCAGACTGGACAATAGAATTGATAATGTTTAAGTAATAGGACAGTAAACCATCACTGGCATTCACTAGAAAGGAGTAAGGAACTCCATCCTCCCCAGGTGCAGTATCTTTTAAATTACATAATACCCCTTTCAATTCTTCAATTTTAAAAGGACTATTAAAGTTAGGACTGATTGTATGATCAGGAAATGAAAAAGAAGCAGGGTGAAAAACATATTCTTCAGGGACATATGCTGGTGCTAGCTTGTCCATAAACTGTTGCGCTAAATCCAATGGAAGCACATGTCTAGGAGTACTGTTAACTGCATTTCTAAATCGCTTTATGTTATTCCATACTATTGATGGTTTTACATTAGGATTTAGCGACAAACAGAATTGCTTCCATCCCTCAAATTTTTTTTTTCGCAACAATTTCTTGGTTTCGCGAGCCGTTTGCATATATGACTCAAAATTATCATTAGTCATAGAGTGACAATAAAGTTTTTCAGCCTCTTTACGTTTCCTGATGGCTTCAGAACACTCATTATCCCACCAAGGAGGAGATGGAATTTTACCTGATGCACTGTTTTTTACAGGAAAAATTTCATCAGCTGCCTCCTTAATCACCTGGGAGAGGGATGCAGAGCAATCAACTACGTTACTATCAACTACAGTGGGCAAACATAATAATTTCTCCTCTACATGAAGTTTAAAAAGATTCCAGTCCGCATTACTCAGATTATACTTTAGTCTCGGACTAGGCCTTGGAGCAGATGGAATAGGAGATGGAAATGAAACTATTATTGGAAAGTGATCACTACCATATGTTGAATTTAGAGTATACCAGGAAAGAGAGGATGCTAAATCAGCAGAGCATATTGATAAATCAATGGCGCTAATTGATTCCGTAGGCGCTGATCGGCGAGTAGGGGATCCATTATTTAGGACACAGAGATTGTTACTATCTAAAATATCAATAACACGTTTACCATGATAGTTAGAAACTGAACTGCCCCAAAACTGATGATGTGAATTAAAATCGCCTAAAATTAACATTGGTGTAGGGAGAGAAGAAATAATTAGTTCTAACTCATCAAAAATGGATGATGATGGATATGGAATATATATAGATGCAATGCAGATGTTATTTACAATGGCAGCAACAATTGAAAAATCATTGCTGTGTGATGGAAGATGGAATGATGAAAATGATACTGAATTCCTGACGAGTAAAGCGACTCCGCCACACCCGTCAGGTCGGTCCTCTCTAAAACATGTGTAACCAGTAGCTCTAAAAAGAGCTCCAGGCTTAAGCCATGTCTCAGAGAGGGCGATAACAAATGGTTTATATTTATTTAATAAATGAATTAAATCAGATTTTTTATTTATTATACTCCTGCAATTCCATTGCAGTATTTTGTCCATTATTGTGTATCGCTACAACAAGTGAATTAAGCATAGGGGCAACGTTGGACGGTAATGTGGTATTTGGTTTCTTTAGTAATTTCATCAAAACTTGGATGGCCTCAGCTGCAGATTGAGCCTCATCCTCATTGGCTTCCTGCCGCAGAGCACAACCATTTTGTGGAGGAGGAATCCTGTGTTCATGGACTAACGCATTATGGGCTGCAATATCATACCCAGTATTTAATTTTTTAACAGTGCGAGGTTTTAAAAATATTGTTTTCTTATAACTATGGTTTCTGGATTCGGGAGATATATTGTGGGCTGGTTGTTGTGTACTGCTGCGTAGGTTCGACTGAATCTGTGGCTGAGGTTGAGTCATGACGACATCCGCAAATGATTTAGTAATGGATGGGTGAAGTTTTACTGCCTCTCCATACGAAATGCAGCTGTTAGCCATAGTGACTTTAATTTCTTTTTGCCGCTTATGCTCCTGACATAGAGTTCTATTGGTGGCAAAATGAAAACCATTACACAAACAACAGATGGCGTCATCCTCATCCAATGAACAAGTGTGTCCCGCATGCAATTGGCCACACTTGAAACATTTTGGTTTAGATCTGCAATGTGTTTTTGTGTGCCCAAACTTGCAGCAATTAAAGCACTGAATTGTCGGGAAAATGTATAATTCTACCGGAAGTGAATTATAACATGAGTATATACGTTTCGGTAATACTTGACCGTCAAATGTAAGTACTACAGTCTCTGATGGTTGCCATGTTGTTGCACCATTTACCACGACTCTGTGATTAAGGCGTCGTACCTTAAGCACCTTACCGCACCCAATAGGCACAGAAATGTTTGCAACTATGTCTTCATCAGACCATTGAGCCGGAATCCCGCGGACTAGACCCATACGGGTTACCGAAAAGGACGGGATGTATGCCGATAAGTTTTCTTTTTCAAGACGCGTGTCATCAGTAAGGAACAAATTTGCATCCTTATGGGTAGAAAACGCCATAGATATCCTAGTTCTACCAATTCTTTTAACGCTGCCATTAATTACATTCTTGTAGCTGCTTTTCATCAGAAACTTACCAAAGGACACCGGGTGCAGGGATGAATTAGGTTCGATTTTTTTTAATTGTACATGAACCGTAAACGGTGCAACGTCGGTGTGCGAAAATAAATTCCTGCCAATCCGTGTATTGCCAAAGTCGGCATTAGAATTTGTTTTAGTTTGAGCATTGACAGAAAGATCATTAGACTGCGATTGAGTGTCTCCTATGCGTACGGTGTCTGCGAGACAATCGCAGGAATATTCCCCGCCATTATTTTTCCGTCTTTTTTTATTACAATGCTTACACCTTTTGTAAGTTTTGGCCCGCTTCAGTTCACTCCTGCTACTCACAGAAGTGTCTGTATCCATACTGGACTCAATTTCGATGTTCATCCCAACCTGGAGGCTTCCACCTCCAGGATCGGGAGGATCACTCCCCATTGAAAATATAATGTACAAAAAACTTACCTAATACGAAGAAAATACACTATATATACAAGAAATACAAATATTTACAAAAATATAAACTAAAATTAACAAAAATATTTACAATCCTGATCCAAATTTACTAATTATTGAAATATAAAAATCCGAAACTAAGAAACACAGCCGCCGCGTTTCACGTTTCCCGCGCTTTTTCAAAGTCGCAATTGTCACTGTTAACTGTCAATCTACTAACGTCAATTTGTGATAATGTTCGAGTTAATGCTAAAACCGCCGTTCCTCTCCATTGTAGTCATTATTTTCATCTCTTTCTTTAGCACTGTAAACGAAAGTGAGAGGATATTATAGAAAAGTGGTTTGATATCCATTTGAGAGTGAAGTGAACTGTGACATTGACTGACAATTTGACTTTGACACAATCCGGTGGAGCATCAACGTCACGCAGTAAATTTATTTATGGAAAATATAAAAATCAAAACTTTTGAGAGCCCAAATAAAGTTTTTTGGATATTTTATTCACCATGATGATTTTGTGTCGCTTAAGTTTTCTTATTTTAATTATTCCTCTAGCTATAGGAATAGAGGAGAGTGCACCTAAAGTGGAATCTGCTCACAATAACACGAGTGCAACTAAAAATGTGTTACCAAAAGAGGATAACAATACGAAGAAGGTAATTACTTTACCCATCGAAGGAGGCGGCACAGTAGTTCAGCCATCAAATCCATCGTTGTTAAAAGAAAACGATGCTATTCTTATACCGAAGATGCCCTCTGAGGATTTTGGAGAGGTACCTACTAAAAATAAAGGTAAGCACGTCGTGGGCAGAACAGGTGCTCCGGTCATTCCAGACTTAAAGGAAGTTTCAACTAAAGCGCCTGCTGTTGTTCAGAAAAGTACTATGATAGTTAAACTTAGTCCAACAACAATAAAAGCACCTACACCATCAACAAAGCCCCCACACAAACCTCCAGTTTTAAGGTACGAAGAAGGAAGCAGTATAATTGCAGACAAATCATCCCACGCTAGTGCTACTGATGGCTCATCATCAAACAAGGCTAATAAACCCAACAGCCATCCAGGTATGATCATGCCCATTGTTATTACAATACTCGTAGTTCCCTTGTTTGCGGTACTGGGCTACATGGCTCTAAAGCGTGGCCAAGAAGCCTGGAAGAATAGGCACTACAAAAGGATGGACTTCTTACTTGATGGAATGTATAATGACTAAATTTTAAGATTGTTTTGAAATTTAGTATCATTATAAATGGTTATACTTATATAAAACAGCAATAAATATGTGATTTGATGAAATAAGCTTAACACATTTATAGGTGACACTGCCACATGGAAAAGGTTGTAAAAATGCTGAGTTTGCAATAAAATAATTACCTGCCAGTGCATGTGTTGACTGTAAAACAAAGTAATATGAGACTATCTTTAAGTTACAGATTTGTGAATCATCAAATATTTCTGTAAACATTACTTGAAATTGTGGTGCTTCATAATGTGCCTTATTGATGTTAGTAAATTTAAAATCGAAAGGCCATGAAAGTTATTGGTCTGTAGATATTAAGTTGCACAGGATATTATAATATGTTAAATGTTGTCTTCCTTTCATGATATTACTATTGTATTGTGATAGTAGGTAAATAATCAAGTAACTACACTATTGGTTGTAATAATTGTAATGTTAAATTTTATGTAAATGTTAAATATTGTGGTTACCAAATATATGGCAAAGTTTTGTGAAAAATCCTGTTGTTGAAATTGTAATATGGAAAAACGAAATATGTCCATACTACTTCTCTGTGAGGAAAAAATGTGTAATAACTGTAAATTACATTTACAATACATATATCAGAAAAGCTTTAGAGTACCTACTCAGTACTAGATATTGTTGAGCACATTAGTTGGTATTGAAATTACGAATAATGATCTTGCAACAGATTCTGTGATGGTTGAGCAAAAATATGTAAGTAAATTAAGAATTAAGTATATTAGTTTTTTTATAATGCTATAACTGGATTATTTTTGTATGTACAAAGCATGGGCTATCTGTGGTGTATCTTGTTAGTCTTTGGGCCTTATATAACTGGTGGTTTCCTGTGGTCTTTTCAAAAGGTAACTAATAGCATAAACAAATGGTTCATCTACATGGGAGGTACAGTCACGTCTAATAATATGTATACATTTCGAAATGTATGTCAAAGGCATAAGGATCAAAATCTTATACATATTATTAGAGCCGACCGTACATATTAACCAGGCCAATTCTACAAAATTGTATAAATTCCCATACAAAAAGTTGACTATTTTGTAGAATTGTACGCTTGTAAAGTTTTGTGGTATAGAGTGTATAGACCACTGGGGTTCACCTCATGTAAGTGACATTAAATTGTGTAAAATTGATAACAATTTTCTTGTGCATTTATACAATTACTATGTCAAGAGGATGTTTACATTTACTTCCTAACATAAATGGATTGCAGTTTTCAGATTCCAATATTCTACAAAAGGCTAATGTTAGAATATAATAATCAATCTTAATTGATTACCTATTCTGGAGAGTATCAATGTAAATTTGTACCTATGCCTTATTTAATTATATATTTTTTCTCTTTGTTTTTATAATTTTCTTATCAGTTTTGAATTCTATTTAGGGTTTTATGAGTTTTAGCATTTTTAAGAATTTAAGTACAACCATGTTTTGCATAAAGTTTTAAGTTAGCAACTGACCATTTCGAAATTATTTGTTTCCTAATCATGTAAGTATGCTGAAATGGGTCTATTTTGTTAAATATATATACTTTATAATAGCAATGCGTTTCATTTTTTACTGCTTGGTTGTAACATAAAATTAATGGTCCATGTACTGAGCTGAATAGTCAATGCATCAGGCGCAGATACAGGACTTCGTTCAGGGGGGGCATTGACCTATGATGTGGTAGTATTTTATACAATTTTATACTTACACATCACCTAAGTATACATACATACATAATTCTAATTGCCCCCCCCCTGGATCCGTGCATGCATTACATAATAATTTTCAGTGCAGATGGTGATTTTTTTGCGCACTAGTGCGAGAAGTGGGTCATTTTTTGTCAGGTCGAAACTTCGGAGGGCCATCTGTACTGATAAATGTCGTATAGCCAACCAAAAATGTAGTTTACCACTGTTCGACTTTATTATCACTGAATAGAGTCGAAAAGTGGTAAACCACATTTTTTGTCTACTGTACGTTACACGTGCAGAAAATTTATAACTCGTCTCGATATAAAACACCGCTTCGGTTGTATAATTATTAATTTATCGCCACTCCTTTCGAACTTCTTTTTTTCGCACTTGTTTCAAATCAAGTAATCATAAATTACGAATTTCGATTTTCGCGGTAGTAGGCTAGAGGCCCTACCGCGAACCACGAACGAAGTGTTACCTCACTGCCACGGTTACGTACGAATTCACAAGTGCGAGAGAGAGGCAATACTTCGTCCGTGGTTCGCAGGAGGGCCTCAGGTCGTAAACTTGGGAAGGCCATATGACTGCAAACCGTCACACGATACACGTGCGAAATGAATACTATATATATCCATGCGTGCGAAAAATGTGTGAAAAGGAAACCCTCCACTCCTTTTCTGTCCGATTTTACTAAAAGGAGCTCTTTAAACCTTGTCTGAAATAGTGTAATCCATCGAAAAGCAAATGTCAACGTCAGTTCAATAAAATAGTCGAGTCGTTTGTTATCTGTGTGTTCCATTAGTAGGAATTTCCAGCTTTCAGTGAAGTGATTATTTTATATTTCATTTCTGATTTCAATCAAGTGAAATGTTAAACTGGATGTGAAAAGTATGTTAGATTAATTCTTACTAATTCAATAATCAGTGATCATTATTATCAAGTTTTTGTGTTTAAATTACAAGTAACCTTGATTTTGTGCATTCGAATTGGTGTCTTAAATTTGTTCTCAGCAATTTTGTTATTATTACAGGATTAAATACAGATAATCTATTTCCCCATGATAATATATTTATTGACCCTGTCGTGACCATTAGGATGCAACAGCAAAAACGTTGAAACACGTATTATGTATCTTTATTTATGTTATACAAACAAATCGGTCAGCTTTTAAAATTAGATGCAGGAGAGTAATTTAGTTATTATCGGATGTTATGATTTCTGATGTAAGATCCGCATCACTTACATTTGACATTGAGTGCTTTTTTCGTACTTTTTATATCATTTATATAGCTGCTGTAGATATTCAAATGTGCTAATTAGTAATGGGAACAAACAGCTTTATTATGTTTTGCAGAAACATTAACCTTACCAATTACTATAATCGTATATGTAGATAAGTTCAGCAAGCCCCACGTTGTCCCCCCAGCTTAATGTTGCCATTTTGTAGGTCTGAATATGGGCTGGCCCTAATCTGGCATGATTTGACAATGGGAAGCATGAACTTGGCACAAGAACAATGAGTGCTCCGAGCGGGTGTGTCAATTGCAGTGATGGCTCGGAGAAGTCAGACTTGAAACATGACCCCGAGTGCTCAGAAGGTGAAGATGCTCAAATTAGACTGGCGCCTCATGTGCAGGCGTACCTTGCGCACAATAGCCCAACAACCAACTGCTGTGGACTCACAATACCAATTGCCTTTGAAAGGGCTGCCCGGGGCACATGGTGGAATCCAAGATTTGACTCTGAAATACTTGAAGGCCAATATAGACATAGTTCCTTTAGACAAATAAGATTAAGATTCAGGTGAGTTAATATACTTATTTTCATCTGTAAATTAAAAAGCATGGGAATCCATTTTGTAAATGTTGTAGCAAATTGCTAATTTCTAAATGTTTTACATTCAATGTTGTTTTTTTAATTTCAGATTTGCACTTTTATACATTTTGATATTTTCTATATCATGGTTTGTCTACTTTGTGGTCCTGGGCTTGAACAGCATGACAGTGAAATGGCCATTTCTGTGTTCTATATTTGCCGGAGTCCTGTTGATAACATCAGTCATGTTGTATGTTACTTTCACAAATGTATATAAGAGGTATACATTCAAGATATCCCTTGTCATGGCCCTAGCGCTGTGTATACTCAGCCTGTCGCTCGTGGCGCTCACAACACAGGCACACACGCACGGACAGACTCCCCTTGCTGCTGACATCAGTCAATCGGGACATTTCATCATGTGCATTGAAATCCTGTTAATTATATACACACTTACACCACTACCACTTTTTGCCTGTGTTATCACTGGAATTTTGTATTCAATTGTTTTTGAAGTGTTGAACATTGTTTTGCACCTGAGTGAACATGAATGGCAAGGCCCAGGGCTGCTGGTGAGAGCCCTGCTACAGTTATGCGTGCACATTATCGGTATTCATATATATTTAATGACATTTGTCAGAATGCGAGGTACATTTATGAAAGTAGGTCAGAGTTTGTTGGTACGAAGGCAGCTAGAAATGGAAAAGCAGTTGAAAGAGAAGATGATACATTCAGTGATGCCTCCAAAGCTGGCGAGCTGGTTGATGGAGGAGCAAGTTTTAGAATCGGAGCCTAATCTGAAGAAGCACGATCCGCTCAATCCGAGGCCTTCTAATCCCGGGGCGGGAGATATTAAGTCGCTATTCCGGCCATTTAACATGAGCTGTATGGACAATGTCAGTATTTTATTCGCTGACATTGTAGGTTTTACAAGGATGTCAAGTAACAAAGGTGCTGAAGAGTTAGTGAATATACTGAACGATTTGTTCGAGAAGTTTGACGAGCTGTGTCAGATACACGGGTGCGAGAAGATCTCGACGCTCGGGGATTGTTACTACTGCGTGTCGGGTTGTCCGGAACCGCGGCCCGACCATGCCACGTGCTGCGTCGAGATGGGTTTAGGTACGTATCTACCTACTACCGCGAACTTCGACTTCGTCAATTTCGATTGTCTCAGTTACTTCAACGAAGGCGTCATTCGAGTGATAGAGACGAATCGAAATTTGCGGAAATACAATTTCGCGGTAGGGCCGCTGAGTCAAGCTATTGTTTACAATGCAGTTCTAATCTAAAGTACAAACTACAAAGCACGGCTTCGAGAAAATAATGTAGGACAATAAAATTAAGTACTGTTTAATTATACAGGATGATAATAAAATGGTGATACAAAATAAAACATGAATCTATAAATAATTTCGAACAAATTTTACTGTGGGACCAAATTAAGAAAATCAAGGAAAAAAAAATAGACTGGTCCATACACTTTCCATACAGCTTAGCGCCATAGAAATGTGAAACCACAATTTTCATTTCATTCATTTGGCCCTGTAGTAAAAGTTGTTCAAAATCATAAATACTTATCAATATCACGAGAGATTCTTGTTTTATTTTATCATCTAGTATCACCATTTTGTTACTAACCTTTATATTGGAGCGTGAAAGACTTGTAAAGTTATTTAGTTTTATTTTTAAAGTCTGTATGCTCGGTCAATCAATTTCTAGGCCACTAGAACCATGTAATTATGAATCAATTTATCTATGTTCCATCGCACTTTCGTAATTATCTAACAGTTCAAGCGACAATGTTCTTTAGTGGCCTAGGAATCATATTGGTTGATTGTGCTTTTGCAGACTCTTATACATACTTCGGGTCTGTAAGGAAAATAATCCATTTGAAGGTTCCACGGAAAAAACATGTCCAGTGCTTAAAAAAATCGGGGCAAATTCACACCTTATTCTGTTAAAAGTAAGGTGGATATTTATACAGAATAAAAATTGAATTGACTAGATGTTCTTTCCGTGGACCCTTTATTTGCTTTCATTTTCAACCTTAGGCCCATAGTAATAGAGTATACGATTGACGCACTTTCGACAATCAATACCAGTTTATTATAGGGTGTCAACTGCGATTGTTGTAAATCGGAATGTTCAAATGAATGTATCTCTGTCATTCCAATTTGGCCTTAATTGATGTCATAGATTGTTTTAGATTTTTTATGTTCGCTATTGAAGTTGGCTTATGAAGTTATGTATGGAACATTTTGCCGTTTATCATGCTACGAGTCACTTCCGCGCTTGCATACTTGTTAGAACGTGATGGCAACGTCGGCAAACGATAATCACGGGTCCATATAAACAGCAAATGAATGATAGTACAGCTTGTTTAAAATTCCACGAGCCACCGTCAATGTTTTACCTCTCCGTTGCACTAGCATATTCGTACATACGTATAACAGGAAGGCAACACTTCGATCATGGTTGGTGGCAGCCTCTATGAGTTCAAAATATATGCTGCCATCAAAATCTGTAGGTACTTTTTCTACAACTGAATGCTTGAGTAACTTTGTAGGTATGATAGACGCTATTCCAAAATTGGATAGAGAACGAATGGAGGGCATACAATACACTGTTTTACTTTAATTATTAGATAGTTTTCAATATAATTACGCGAACCACGATCGACCTTTTACCTCTCCATTGCACTAGAAAATTCATACAATAAGTGTAACAGAAAAGCTACTTGTCGAGTATGGTTGGCGGTAGCCCCTATGAGTTTAAAATAAATCCGAGCCGCCTCAATATGCTGCCATTAAAATCTGTAGGTACCTTTTCTACAGCTTTGTCTATGCCATCCAAAAATTGGACATGGAACGAGGAGAGGGCATACACTGTTATCTTTCATAATGAATATAGACTATTAAATAGTTGTCAATATAATTACGCGAATAATTATCGACGTTTTGCCTCTCCGTTGCACTAGCAAATTCATACATAAGTGTAACAGAGACAACACCGCGATCATAAAACAATTTCACTATGGTCCCATCAAAATCTGTACATAGGTACCTTTTCTGCAACTAAATGTTTGACGTAACTTTGTAGGTATGATAGACGCAATCCAAGAATTCGACAGAGAACGAGGAGAAGGAATCAACATGCGTGTCGGAGTCCACACAGGCACTGTCCTCTGCGGTATCGTGGGCACCCGTCGATTCAAGTTCGACGTGTGGAGTAACGACGTGTCTTTAGCCAATAAGATGGAGTCGACTGGCAAGCCTGGCCGGGTGCATGTGTCGGAGGAGACTACACGGTTTCTGGGAGGGTCTTATGTGCTTGAAGAGGGTGAGGAAGTTTTCGGTAAGTGTTTGTGTACGGGGTTTATTGGACCCTGTCATAGTCTGCGAACTTTGTCTCGCATTAAGGGTTACGAGAGTCCACGGGGACTGTCCTCTGCGGTATGGGGATCCGTCGAGTCAAGTTCGACGTGTGGAGTAACGACGTGTCATTAGCCAATAAGATGGAGTCGACTGGCAAGCCTGGCCGGGTGCATGTTTCGGAGGACACTACACGGTGTCTGGGCGGCTCTTATGTGCTTGAAGAGGGGGAGGAAGTCTTCGGTAAGTGGATTTCAAATTTGTTTGCGTACAGGGTTAAGTTGTTCTCGTACTGCTAGACTTAACTGATTCTATCAACATCATGGTAGATATAACCTCGAAAATGGACGCATTTTATATCTGCGATATGATACAATATTATAAATGAAGGGTCCACGGAAAGAACATGTCTAGTCAATTAAAAAAAACAACTTACTTTTAAGAGGTGTGAATTTGCCCTGATTTTTTTAGGCACTGGACATGTTTTTTTCCGCGGATCCTTCAAACTATCAAAATGTGTGAATCTAGATTTATAGTGTTATTTTGGCGTATGCCTTAAACTTACTGTCGTCCCAATTCTATCCCTTAGCCGGATCTACACCAAACAAATGAGCTCCCATGCCAGTATATTGTCGCGCGAGTCCACACTGACTCATGGCCCTACCGCGAACTTAGAACTACGCAAGTTTCGAGTATTTGTCACTGTCACTCCAACGAAGGCTTAATTAGAGTGACAGAGGCAAATCCCCGCAATTTGAGGATTTCCAAATACGCGGTAGGGACGCTGAGCAGTAGGGTGGCAAAAAAACCGGTTTTCGTTTTTTTAAATATTATTACCACCCCCACTTTAAATCTAGTAAATCATATGTTCAAAGAGTCACACACAAAAAATAATGTGTGTAAAGAGATAAATTCGTTATTTGATTTTTTCGACCTTCATACAAAATTATTGTACCTAAATATTAATTATCGTCCATGTTTCTCATTATCTTAATTTTCCCTATGATCATTTCCAATGTGGTTGAGCACCCCTTTGTAATTGAGACGAAGTCACCAAAGTTGATGTTTCTTATGATTATAATATGTGTAACAAAATTAGAAGTTGGCCCATTAAAAAACTCTATTTCGATTTTTTCCCATACAAACGTGGACCACCCTACTGACCTCTTGCAACAATTTCCTCGTGAGACAGCTTCTAAAATTCAAATTTACGAATCAGTTTTAAATACAACGCGTCTACAAACCCAATTCCCATTCACAGGACACAAAACATACTTCATAGAGGGCCGCCAACTCAGTTCCCCCTACGATCACGACTGCCTCACCCCCTCAAATCCCGTCAACTTACGCCTAATAATTTCCCCCGCCGCGTCCCCCCAATCTGTCCTCTCTTTCCAGCCCCCCCGCTCCCCCCGTACCCCGCAGTCCCCACAAGATCGGAAGGAGAACTTCCTCTCGCCTGCGCCGTTCCATTTTCGGGCTAAGGCGAGTTCGTTGCCCAGTATTTTGGACTCTGATGCTGAGGATGAAAAACGGGAAAAGGGCTTTCCGGAGAGGACTGATAGTTCGTCGAAGAGTCCCACGTCTGTAGGTAAGTCGTTAAGCTTTTATACATTTTTTTGGATATAACATTAGGTATTCACACTAAAAATAAACTTAACTACTCGTAACTAAAAACCTAAATCGAAATAAGGACCCATAGTGCCAAGGATGCTGGCAACGTTGCCTTAGTGCGACAAAGACAGTTAGCTGCCTAAAAGATTGACGATTAAGCGTTAGCTATTGGCAACTTGTCTAAGCATCCTGTGTGTCTGTAGGTAATACGCTCCCAGTCATATAATACGGGTCAACGGCCCAACCGCGAAAAACGAAATTCGTAAATTTCGAGGATTTGTCTCTCTCACTCTAATGACGCCTCCCTTTGAGTGACAGAGAAAAATCCTCGAAATTCGATTTTCGCGATAGTAGGCCAGGTTTTTACCTTTTTTCTATTGGCGCACGTTTTTTGGATTGAATGAAAAACTCGAGGGAAATTGAAATACAATCGAAAACGATCCTACTTATACCATAAATTGACATATTTACGCAAAACTGATCCAACCCACATGAATCTTTAATACTAACTAACACCTTAAATCAAAACAAACAAGTCAATGTTTAAAATAACAAATTCGTTTGGATTGTTTCCTTTTGCGTAACTACGTCCATATATTACAGTAAAATGATATAGGTTTCATTTAATACTTGTATATAGAAGCGTGCTTTACTAACAAGATTAAAAAGAGGGAGCTATTTTTACTTCTATAAAAATAATTGCCAAACAAAAGCTACTGACCTTATGACCGATTGTCAGTTTATCAATGGCTGGATATCAGATAATGAGTCATTTATGAGATTAGTTGAGTTAATAATAGTGCTGCAGTGAAACCTCGATAACTGGAACTTCAGAATCTTGATACCTACCTACTAAAATCAACAGAAAACTATTTGTTTATTCATTCCTTTAAAATCTCCGCAACTATAGAGCAAGTCATTTAATAAAATTTTACACGGGGGACTTGTGATTTTCTTTAGATAATCGAATTATCTGAACTTACTATAGTGAAAATGCTGTCCAATTGATTTTATACTTTTACGTTGTTTGGTTACGGTTCGGTAATCCAAGTTTTGATTCCGGTCCGGTCTGGACTTCCATTAGTTGTTACTGCCATATGTTTACACAGTTACACAAACACGAAAACTATATAGTAACTTTTCAGTAGGCAATTGTTACAAAAATAATGTAGGTACTTAATTTTTGGTTGGTTTTGTTCAACCCTTGGCATGTTATGCGCCCAAATAAAATGGAATTTCGCGTTTCTTATTGTTATTACTGTCAAGTTAGTTTGCCAGACATTTACGTCGAATCTTTTAGGATTCCTATTATCAAGGTTCTACTGTCTCACCAATGGTGCTGCCGTGATAAAGTCTCCCACAAAGTTTTTCGAAGCCTCCTTCATAAATATTGTCACTAGGCATATCGCATATCGGTTTCGTGTTTTGAACTCTTTTTATCATACAAGGTTTTCGATAAGATATGACAAGGTGATTCTAAGATGAAAAAAATCAAGTGTGAGTCGTAACAATCTTATCCTAGTAAAGCCCAATGTATAATTATTATAATGTACATTTCACTTCAACAGCATTCTAAACGTTATTGTTGAAAAGTATGACTGCCCAATATTCTGCTCGTGGGTTCAGCAGATTCAAGGTGTTGCGTATACTTTAGATTAAGATATTGTTTTAATAATTGTAATTTTAGTTTTAAGTACTCTAAATAACTAACACGTAATAATATGTAAATAACTAACACTATGGAATGGAGCCTAGCTCTGAAATAAAGATTTATTATTATTAATGAAATGTTGTGGCAATGTTTCTTTTGTTTGATTGATATGACAAACAAACGAAATTCGACACTGTTCCTTACATTACACAGCAAGGTCCAATGATTTAAAGAAAATAGTATGGTGGGCCTTACGAGTTTAAACTACGCTATAGTCACTTAGTCTAGTCCTAGGTTCGATTTCCAGCAGGGCATACAGTTGAGCGTGAGACGTGTAATATTTGACAAAAAGGTCAAACTACTCAGCCTCCGTAGCCTAGTTGGTAGTGACCCTGCCTACGAAGCTGGAGGTTCCGGGTTCGAATCCCGGCGAGGGCATTATTTGTGTATTTATTTATCACAAATATTTGTTCCTTGGTCATGGCTGTCTATGTATTTAAGTATGTATATCTACCCATATCACAAGCCTTAATTGAGCTTACCGTGGGACTAGGTCGATTTGTGTATTTAAATAGGATTGGCAATGGTATATTTTAACAATCTGTGTTACAGATATTGTGTATCGGGATATTAAAACACGGAGAAATAGATCCCGCTATTTATACTTGTTTTACGATAAGCCATGTTTACGGTTTTTAAGTGACTAAAATAGAATTTGCCAAACCACGTTGCCTGAGCATTTCGTAAACACCATAACATGCTATTAAATTTCGTCCCTCTTTAGGGTTCCGTAGCCAAAATGGCAAAAACGGAACCCTTATAGTTTCGCCATGTCCATCTGTCTAACTAGAAATCTGCAATTTGGTACAGGTATACATATTAATCATGCCAACAAAGTGGTACAATAAAAACTAGAAAAAATTTTTTCGTGTACCTCCCCAACTGGTGAAGTGGAGATGATTTTTTTTATGTGCTGTAATCCTCTAGTGTAGGGTATCATTGAATAGGTATCTTAAAAAGCATAAGGCTCTTGAAAGAAATTTTTTACAAAGTTAATATTTTCGGAAATAATCGTTCCAGAAGAAAAAAAAACGTGTCCTCTAGTCAAAGACATGCCATTACGCTCGCTGCGTTACGGCGTTGTATTGCAATGGACAACCTCTGTATCTGTACGTAAAGGCCTCTTTCTAGAAGGCGGCGTCCCAATTCCCTTACAAACTTTTTAGCTTCGGCGCACCAACATCCGGTAGTGTCTTAAATAGAATTTTCCAAACCACTTTTCATATATTAAAATAATGTCGTCCCTTTCTTACAAACACAAATTATTACTAGATAGATAAAGACAAACGAATTTCAGAATTCAAATTTGTGTGACGGTTATGTTTATGATATGAAGTGTCTATAAACGATATCGCGCGTGACATAAGGTGAAGGTCTTAAACGTTTCCACGCTAATGGGTGAAGATTGTTGCGAATAAACTGCCCCAGATCTATCGTCACGATGAACCTTAAATCTATAGAGTTAAGGTCGTGTTTGCAATTTTGTCTTGATTGAATTACCACGTGCTTCGACTCTAATTGAGAGATCAAACTTTAGGTGCCAATCGGCTGTCGATAAGTGGTTGTCATAACATATAATGTGTCAAAGCAAACACGTTGATGCTCGAATTTCTAGCTGTTTTAACTTCTGACGCAAAATAATGTCGCTATGCTTGTTCAACTTCGGATTTACAGAAATCGATTCATAGAAATGTCACTTATCTTTCACCCTGAATACGGGTTTTTTTTATACAGAATAGGTAGACGTTTGTCCACAATCATACCTGCTTTTTCCAACACTTGAATGTTGGAGATAAGAGGTCGACGAATTATAGCGGCGATATGCGATTCCATCCTCTTGGTAATTTTTCTATACCTGCAGGCAAGATGGCATTCTGCAATCGTATACGATAAGCGATAAGTCACGTGACCATCATAATGTAATCTCCAAACTGGAGTTCGAGGCCAAAGAAACTACGACAGTTGCGTTATTGTCAAATCTGTCAAAGTCTCTTATGTCATTATCAAATAAAATTTTCAGGTTTCACCAACCTTTTTGTCATTTCATTAATTTATTTAAAATAATTCCTAATAAAAACATTACATACCCCTGTAATATTTGTACACCTTTTTGTTCAATATGGCTGTAAAAGACAAGTAAATACCTACTAAACTTTTCTTTTTTCTCAACTAACATTGATGTGACAAAATTTTATTGTAAAGAACTTAAAAAAATTGATACGAGCCTACGTTTCAAAGACTATTTTGAAAAGAAGTAGAACACATAAATTTAACGAGTCAAGAAAAATAACAGCAGATTGAAGTAATCAAAAAATTAATACATAACACGGCAGAAATCACCACGGAGTAACAGAAAGCATTCGAGCACTCAGAACAGATGTCAGTTGTGGAATAACAGTGACAAGTCTATGTAAAAGCACGCTACACAGTATTATTCTGTAATTAGCTAAACATAGGCAGAAATAGGGTTTTAATAATCCATTGTAGTTAAATTGTTGTACCAAATGTTCAATGTCAGCCTCCGTAGCCTAGTTGGTAGTGACCCTGCCTACGAAGCTGGAGGTTCCGGGTTCGAATCCCGGCGAGGGCATTCTTTGTGGATTTATTTATCACAAATGTTTGTTCCTTGGTCATGGCTGTCTATGTATTTAAGTATCTATATGTATCTATCTATTATACATATATATCGTCGCCTGGTACCCACATCACAAGCCTTAATTGAGCTTACCGTGGGACTAGGTCGATTTGTGTAAGATGTCCCAAGATATTTATTTATTTATTTATTTATTTAAATGTTATTAACACCTGTGGTGATACAAGCGCAATACCAACTTTGTTACTAATAATTGCGGATAATTATTTTTTTATTACAATATCTGATATCTACGGGAAAATAAGTAAATAATATTATTTCTATAAATTAAACAATTATAATTACTAATAAATAAATTATCTCAACGTCTGTTTTTAGAAAATAAGGATTTACTATTGTAAGAACATTTTATTGTTGTGGCAACATTTTCGCAGTTTTTTTGGCCTCGAACTCCAGTTTGGAGATTAGGTATGGGAATGGTCAGTTGAGTTTTCGTTCGAATCTGTCATTCTCATACATTTATTGATGATGATGATGATGATGCGTTCCTGTTATCCCTCATAAGGGGCATAGGGCTCGCAGAAGAGTTTTCCACTTGTCACGATCTACATACATTTATTACTTATCGCTTATCGTATCACATCATCAGCCTATATGTATAAGTCCACTGCTGGACAAATGCCTTTCCTTAGCCTATGCGAATGGACGCATTAGGAGGCAAATGCCCAATAATAGTCAGGCTGGGCAAGCGTGATGGCGATCGCATTGTGTGCCCGAAGATGCTGCTGCTCACTGCCCATCATCAATCTTCTATCAAAGAATGGTCAGTGACACTTCAATCCCTTAGTCGACTCTTACGACAGCTGCGGGAAGAGTTGGGGTGACAAATGTATTCTTACTGCCATCACCACACGACCATTACTGCGTATTGGAGCATTCAATGAAAACATCTACTTTTTGTCGCTTACGTGTCGCTATGGTAGCTACCTTAATAAATTGTGCTAGGAATTACTGTAAATCTTAAAGCCTTGATATGTTATTATTATACCGTAACTCAGCTTACTAATTAAATCTTTCTAAAGTATTGAAATCACAGTGCCGCTTACGACATGTTTTCATGGAATGCTCCTGTTGCATAATAAATTACAACTAATATTACAAGCGAAAGTATCTTTTCATTCCCTATTTCTAGAGACTTCCGCTTGTTTATTTAATTGTATAAATTCCCATACTAAAAGTCGAAAATATTATAGAATTGTACGCTTGTAAAGTTTTCTGATTTTGGCCCCTCATGATTCTTTTCTTTTCAGGCAGCTACGGCAAGTACGCAAACAAGTTAAAGAACTGGCGCGTATCTAAATTCCTGAGAAAACATTCCGACACACCACTCCACGCTATAAAGAAAGATTTAGATACAGATAAAACCCTCCAACTGCTATCTCGCGGTGACGCCCAAACCAGCAACGGATACCAACAAGTGCCTATAGTGATTGAAAGCCAGGACAATAAGAGGCCTAATAAACTGACGCCGGTGAACCCTGATATGGTGTCGTTTGAGAAGGAGATTATTGATATACGGTCGTATTTGAGTCAGTCGAGAAGTAATATGTCTCCGTTTGCGAGGAGTAGCAGCTACAGATCTCAGTATGGGAGGCCTACGAATATTGATGTAAGTATTTGTGGAGTTAAAGGGTGAATTAACTTTTTCAGTACAGAGGCGCTTTTTTACGCGCTAGTGCGAGAAGTCGTTAATTTTACGTCAGGTTGAAATCTTCGAAGAGCCATGTACTGAAAAACGTCATACGATACAGGTGCGAAAACGAAATTTGTAACTCGTGTCGATTTAAAGCACTCCCTTCGGTCGTGCTTTAATTTATCTTCACTCGTTTAGAACTTCATTTTTTCGCACTTGTAGTGTAATGTACTATTTTCTGTCTGCTATTATTATCAAACTGGAATTAATTAATCTATTGTCTATTACTTTGCACTTAAACTAATATTTATGAATATAACTGTGAATGTTTCTTAGATTGAATTATATACTGTTGTGTCAACAGTACTTTCAAATCCTATTCTAATCGCGGTTTGATAGTACCGGTTACAGTCTCCTGAGTAATGCTGGTTTTAAAAAATATGTTACTTATATTATACAAACATGCATTATTCTGGTGTTAATAAGCCATTTTCTTAATAGGCCAACCACAAACATGGACTACATGCATGTTTTCATGGATGTTCCATGGCATTAACAAACAGAAAAAAAGTTGATTCACCCTAATAAATATAATGATTACTGTTTTTTACAGACTATCCGAAATGCCTTTCTGCAGTCGTAGGTATACGATAAGCGATAAGTAATAAATGTATGAGAATGACAGACAGTCACGTGACGATTTCCATACATTATTATAGTCACATGACTTTTCGTTTATCGCATACGATTGCAGAATGGCGTCTTGGCTAGGCCTGCAGGAACCATGTCAAAGTGACGCATTAAATCAAATTCTAAGTAATCTCGTACTACTTGTCGTTTTGACTAGTAAAGAAAAATTGGGTGGCACACTGTTTCATAGAATTTCGTTTCACAGAAATTTGTTCATATATTATTTGGATCATATACTTTCTGTTCCAATATTATTGTTTCATAGACTATTCAATTGCTTAAAACATATTAAAAAAAAAAACTAATTTATACCCCCCCCCCCCTCTACTGTAACCTGGATAGGTCCGTTCGGTACCTTTTATCCCTTAGAGCAGAAATAGAAGACCCGCGCAGCGGGGCTTCGTCGACCGGTTCCCAGGTCTAAATCGCTTACTAAAATTCTTTGGACAAAGGTATTTCTTTTGTATTTGTATAATGGTATGTAATATAATTCTATAGTTTTATTATGACTGAATAAAAAATATATAGTTTGATATAATGACAAACAACATTCTATTAATATTCAGTTTTTGAAACAACTGTTACAGATACTAAATACTATACGAATTAATAATATTTGATTGAATACGCTATGAAATAAAATTCTAGGAACTACATATCTGAACAATAAAAAATATACAAAACCAGATTATACAATGTGAATGAGCTCTGAAAAATGATCATTCTATGAAATGAAAATACAAGAAACATTTTCTATGAACCAATATTCTGTGAAAATGTTGTCTATGAAACAACGTACAACCGAAAAATTGATTGACAGTTTTTTGTGTCCTTTTTCCTTAACTCCGTCTATTCCACGTTTAAAGAGATAATATTTAGGCGAGTGTATGGTATGTTTACATTTTTGTCAGAAATCAAAACTCGCGATACGATCGCAGCCACGATTATAACCAAAACGAAAGGCCGAGTAGCAACAACATTGGTTTTGCTAGACTGCTATCGGTACTGAATTACTTACATTAAAATACTCTTAAAGTAATCTGTTGACAATACTTGCCGAAACGACAATGATGAAATAAAAACACGGAATATTTGCACAATCATGTCATTCGATAATCTTTTTTTTTTATATTGGCACAACAAAGTGGCTCCACTCCACAGGATCGTAAGTGAGAAGTGGAGCCCAAATCGCGGCGGCAACGAACAGGAGACCAGCAGTAACCTGTCAGTTGCCACCGCCTAGCTGGCCTTTTTTTTATTTATTTAATATAGAAAACAAACAGCTATTTACAAATTAGTTCCTGCGAAATTAACTTAAATCAGGCCTAAAGTTTCCTATATTAATACAAATATTATGCAAACAGTTGTAAATCCTACAATTATTAAATATCCATTCAACCACTTAAAAGATTGAGAGAGCAGGGTCGCGTTTTATAACGTTACAATTTACAATTTTGCCGTCTGCCTCTCTTTCTAGCTACGTGCGTGCGTTAGAGAGGCAAACACCGAAATTGTAAAATGTAACTATAAAACGCGACCCAGATTGTTAGAAACAAAACGAGCAAAATTTAATTACATAATATGCTTCTGCCTCAGTAGCGCGTAGGTAATTTATATTGTGGAAAACAAAAACGTATTGTACAGTAATTATAAGTATTTAAATGCGGTAGTAAGCCGGTATCGGTGCAATTTGTCATACCATTGTCCATTGTGACTTGTTAAGGTTGTTTTGTTTTTGTTTCCTCTTTAGTTGTTTGTATTTCAGAATTAAAACTACAGATTCTTTAGGTTTTACAGACGTATGACTAGATCGAAAGGGACAAACAATCCCTATCGGCTTAAGTGGCGTTTATGAATAAGGAAGTAGAGAATCAATGTTTTGTTGGGTAGAAATAATTAACGTTAGTACCTGATTTTTCGAGTAACTTGATGCTGGACATAAATATGACTACAATTATTATTAAAAAACGAGGTATTTGAGAATTACCTACGTAGGTATTGCTTGGAATGCAGCCACAGTGAGCTATATTTATTTTTGCTTCAAAATGGTATAATTATTAAATTATTCGAATATTCGACGTTTTTTACGACCAAATATTCAAATATGAAAATATTCGAATTGCAAGCCCTATACCCATCATCAATCTTCTATCAACGAAAGGTCATTGACACTTCAATCCCTTAGTCGACTCTTACGACACCCATGAGAAGAGTTGGGGTGGTGACAAAATGTGCAGTTACTGTATACAAATGTATAATGTTTTTATTTTGGCCCTTGTGGCATTGTACTGAGGATGCTGGCGGCATTTCCTCGCTGTATCGCAATACTGATGCGTTGTGCGACGAAGTCGCCAGCTCTTCGGTTTAGTTACGTCAACCAAACGTTTCGCGATTTCAGCATACGAGTTACGTGCACTGGGGCCTCATGAACCTAAAACAGATGGTGAGATGGTGTACTTTTTAGGCTATAGTGCGAGAAGTGGGTCATTTTACGTCAGGTACAAAACTTCGGAGGGCCATCTGTACTAAAAAACGTAGTACGAGACACGTGCAAAAAGGAAATTCATATTTTTCACACTTGTGTCGTAATGTACTATTTTAGTTCTAAGTTTAGTTTGCAAGATTTTAGTGTTACTGTTTTAGTTTAAGTTGGGTCCCTACTGAAAACCAGCGCCATGGTTTACCGTGGCAACATGCTGAGTGGGGATCCCTTTTAACGTCTAAATTTCGTTACTTTTTGTGTGTTTTATCTACTGTACTATTTGTGGCGTTAAATAAATGTATTTTCTTTCTTTCTTTATTTCTAAAGCATAATTAATTGAATAAGTAAATATTTTAGATCCCAGTATGCAGAGCGCGCAGTTCAACGCTGGCTACCCAGGGGGAACTTCGCGCGTGCGTCCGCAAGCGCGCCTCGGACGCCGCCAGTTTGTGTCCGTCCGTCAACAGCCGCAAGGACAGCGGCATCCGCAGCACCAGCCGCCGCTCCAGCATCCAGCAGCAGGTTTGTGTCGACACCGTCAAGGAGATTAGACGCGTTGTGTTCCTAAGTTGTCTTAGGAAAATGCTTCAGAATTCAATGGAAAGAGCTTCAGAAGCGATTTCATGGGGGCTACGAGTGCTACGACCCTCAGGTAGGGTTGCCATCTTTAAAATTTGGAAAACAGGACAAGACGCGTGAAAATCCTGGATTTTAGAGTTTTTTTCCAAATTTTATTTATTTTTTAAAACTCGGTCTACAAATGAAACCTACCCCGGACGGATGGCAACCAGCATTAAGAGAAAATTACATTTTTAGAATATTTTATTAACTACAATGTAAACATAGGATTCCAAAACTAAAAATTATAACCTGCTTCTGGGGCTGGGATAGCTGTAGGAGAACTGTAACTACAATTGTAAGTCAATAAATGAGAAATCCATATGACAACTCAAAAATGATACGAAAATATGACGCTACTGCCCATCATCAATCTTCAGGAAACGAATGGTCAGTGACACTTAGTCGATTCTTACGACACCTAAGGATAGTTGGGGGATAACTCGTTCGCTAATTTGCATGCCGTAGATTTTAAATTGGATTTATATATTTAGAAAAATATATAATGGCATAATAAAATTGGGTAACTTCCTCCGCCGACCCTTTTTTTTTTATTTGAAATAGGCTTAGGCTCATGGCCACAGACTAGCCAAGGGCAGAGACGTGGCCTACGATGGAGTGAGTTTGCCCAGAAAGTGCCTATTCACCCTTGACTTGAAGGTTGACGGGTTATATGATCTCGGAAATATAGACACCGGCAGGGAATTCCATTCCTTGGCAGTACGCATAAGGAAAGAAGACGCAAAGCGCTTTGTACGAACAAATGGAATATCTACCAAGTAAGGGTGGAACCCGGTAGACCCATTGGTAATGAATATGACGAAAAATCATTGCTCACCGCACTATTATTTCTTGGACTAATTATCTTACTACACCAATTATTAGCCCATTATCACGAACACGGGAAAAGATTTCCGCGCACGTTTGAAGGAAACTTAATGCTCAGTCGCCATCGGATATATCGGGCGGCCAAGGTATCAAATATATGAGCACGTCTCTATTGTTATGGCGTTAAGGTGCATATTCAGATATTTTTGAGTACCATGGCTGCTTCGATATATTTGAACGCAACTACATTTTTAGTTGCCTATATCGGATATAGCACCGCAAATTGCGTGTGAAATAGATATTAGACACGGCAAGTAGCGTCATTCGTTTAATTATTTTTTAGTGCACTGTGCTTAACGATGCCGAAATGGATATGGTATTAATAATTTCATGTATTGTACGAGTTCAACAGTGTACACATTTCTGCACCTTAATCCATTCAACTAAAGTGCATTCATCCTTACTTGTCTTATCATGTAAACACTTTTTGAAAACATTATCACACTTTTCTCTGCAATTATACAATAATCATCACGTCAAATGTTGTTGCATACTTTTAAAACTCGCAATGTATTATAATCACTCAAAAAAGCACTGAAAAATATCATTTTTGTAAAGATTTTCGTCAATAAACGCTGTTACGGTTGGATAGCCTTCAAAACATCTGACATTGCGATGTCTAGATTGTCTATGTACCGTAATGTTGGCATGACAATATATCGATATTAATACTTAAATTACAACTAGGGAAAAATTAAATTAAAATAAATTGCAGTAATTTACCAAATATGTTGTAGTTTATTTCAATATGCTTTTGATATAATATTGTACTAATTAATTCTCTTCCTGACAGACGATGCAAAATTTATAATCTTCTATTTACGTAAGTAGTGAAATTATCCGTGACATTTCATTATATCGACATTTCT
>JALPQI010004777.1:0-74217 GCA_025490895.1 Thaumatotibia leucotreta
TTCGCGTACGGAATCCATTGTGAAAACAAAAGATTGAATTCAATTAACTACTTTGATGGCTTTGTTTAGATGTATACCAGTTTTGAATTCAAGTTGCTGCTTGAATACAATAATGGCACGTTATGTTTTAAACAGTGCAATTTTTTTGTTGCTGCAACTTTCTTGTATTAAATGTTCAAGAAACTTGTATCGTCTAAATGGGCCTTAACACTTAAAATTGTATTGCCAAAACATCCTGAGTAAAAACCATTTGTTTATTTTACCAATTTGTTGATTTACCAGCAAATGCTTCCATACATTTTGGTCAAGCTATCTTAGTCCATTTTTTTCTATGAAACAACAATGGAAGTTTTTTTTTGAGTTTTAATATTTGATAGCATAGTGAAAGTTCAAAAATCTAAAAATATTTCATCATCATCATCATCAGCCTATGATGGTCCACTGCTGGACGTAGGCCTCTCCTATTAACTATGCTTATAGACGCATTAGGAGCTAAAAATATTTATTGGTATCTAAATAATATGTTTGTAACATGTGTTAGTGGCCGAAACCTCCAGGTAAGTATAAAATACTTGTGTTAGGAGTCTTTGCTACTTCCATTCGGAACATCTTGCTTGTGCTTTTTTAGATACATTTCTATATGGATATTACAATGCTCATATAATTTATTTACTAATTTACATAGTTACTAGAGATACAATCTGTATTATAATTTATTTATAATGACTGCACTCTGATTTGTTACAATTGTTACCCTTCCTTCAGTTTCCATACGAACAGATTGCAATATACTATCAAAAGGTTTTTGATCCGCAATATAAATTCCACGATAAGATAGTGCTATTTAAAAATCGAGACGGCTTTCATCTATCTCATTCTCCACCTCAAATATACTATTTAGCATTTATTATTCATAGAAATATTAGGTTCATTATTATTCTAGCCGAATGTAATTTTAGGGAAAGGTATTTATCTAATGTATTATTCAACTTGATTTTTGAATTTGCGTGTAACGTGTCACCTTTTTTATTTGACAAAGGTTCATCGGCATTCAACGATGTGTCTTCAAGGTGAAGATATTTGCTGAACGTAGTATTTAAAGGACCTATGGACTTCAGTTTTGTGCCATAAGTTGGCCCTTTGGGTTTGCACCCATCCGCCAATATTAACACTTCAAAGTATAACCCTGGATGGATTTTGACATTTGAGCTCGGTCGGTAATAACTATAAATAAGCACTATGTAGAATAGACAAGTTTGAATCAGGCTAGTCCTAGCGAATTGGCTGGAATAGTTGCAAATGAGGCAATAATTAATACTTAGGTACATAGTTAATATGTACCCAACAAAGAATTTTGAAATTTACTCGGACTCAGCAGCAGATTAACATATGAAGGAATTGAAGGATTGCCTCATATTAGGATGCGGCTCCACTGACGCGGAGCGGAGCTGTGCAAAATTGACCAATTACATTCTTCAAATTCAAACATTCGAAACACTGTGACGCAGTCTCATTGGCCGAGCTCCCACAGATCCACTCCGCGTCAGTGGAGCCGCACCCTTATAAGTACGTATGTCTTCTTTATTTACCAGGCCTATAATAGCCATAGCCAAGATAAGTCACGTGACCATAATAATGTTTGGAAATGATCACAAGACCTTTCGTAAGAATCTGTCATTCTCATATAATTATGACTTATCGCTGTTCGTTTACGATTATAAATAAATAAATTTCTTATTTGGTAAACAATTTCCTAATCTATAATTACACTTTTTTTACTGGCATGTTTGCCTGTACCATGATATTTGAGTGCGTATTTTGTCAAAAGTTAGTGTTTCTTTTCTCGTGGGATAGCAGCTTACATCAGAAAACGTGCACTTTTAGGTTATAAAGTTGTTTACTATTGCACAATAAGGTAACTGAAGGTGAGCCATACACTACCTACATAATGTTTTAGGTACACGTCGCGCCAAAGATTTTAAAGTGTTTTATACTCTTTACTTAGTACACTACTCAAAATTTTATGTAATTAACAATATCGTATTTTTAAATTACTCAATCAAAAAAGAATTTATAAAAAAGAACGAAATAAGAACCGAACTTTCGTATTGAGAACCATGAGTAGATATCCGAGCCCTGCATCAAATACAAATTAAGAGAAGGGTCCACGGAAAAAACATGTCCAAAGCTTAAAAAAATTCGGGCAAATTCACAACTTATTCTGTTGAAAGTAAAGTGGTTTTTCCTTCTGTAATTTGAATTGACTAGACATGTTCTTTCCGTGAACCCTTCAAGTTTAAAATTGACATCAGTCAACCAAATTGTCTCACCTAATAAGAATCGCAAATACAATGTAAATTAAAAAAAAGAAATAATATTAAATGGAAGCTTTATGAAAGAAAATTTCATCATTACAAATTCAATTCTGTCATTCACGGAGTACAAAATACGAAACCTTTTGTTAAATAACTCAGATAAGCCTATTTAACAAACATTTCTCAATTTGCACTTAAACGCTCATTTGCCTTGCTTTCTCAGACAAAACTAGGCTATTATGTATGTAATGGAGTAGGTAATACAGAATGTTGTTGAACGTGTATCTGCCATACATATTGGGTGCTTTAATAGCAGTGCCAACGCCATACAACCGGAGGGATACCGCGACGATTGACGTGTTGCTTCCCCGTCACACGTACTTATGAATTATACAAGTTAAAGATGTCGATCGTGGTTTGCAGTAAGCCTTTGCTCTTAGTGTGACAACCGAGTGGACGCTCTAGTGGGGTATGTAGCGTCCACATAGCGTCCATGCCTTTTAACCGCCAGGGATTTTTCATGGAGCGTGCCCGTATCGTCACCAATACAAAATTACACCACGTAGATCACAGCTTGTATTTGAACGAGACTCATTTATACACCGTAAAAATGTTATCAGACCTTTGTCTGACTTATCAGACAAGGGCGAGGTGAGCTTGACATTGACTGTCTGATACATCAGACTACGACGGTTAAAAGGTTTAACAAATGCAACGCTGCACACCTCGCATTATCACTCTGTTTGCCGTACCATGACTTTGAAGGTATCGGTAATGTTAGGTTTTACTCCATACGTAAAGCAGGCCATCACGCTCGCTCCAATATGTCAGTGCGAGTTAAACCTAATGTATCATTTACTTCCAACTCATGGTACGGCTTGCACAAGACTTATCGCACGTGCTGCGAACTTCGAAATCCGCAAATTTCGAGGGTCGCTGATCCAGACCTGATACACGTAGTGAAGTCTCCCTGAAAATGCCAAAAAATATATAGGAATGATAAATTGAACTACATGTGTGTGAACATTCTTCACACACAAATTTACTCGTTTCGTTTGAAAAAACGTTTCTATGTGCGAATACTTGTGTCTTCTATTGACAAAATTTATAATTCATATAAGGGCCAATTACTTCATTCGAACCTAAGTTCATGTAATGAACGAAAACGTGGCGATTAAAAGTAGATTTCGTAATTAGGTACCCGCATACGTGCGCAAACACCGAAACGGCAAGAGTTTCCAACTGTAGCAAGAAACCTTCGCAAAACAAGTCCAACAAAATAGTCCAAAGATGTGAGATGAATAAATATGCATGCTAACCGGGGAAATCTAAAAGCACCGTGCACAATGCTAAAAGGACTTATGTATAGTTCTCAAGTAGGCACCTTAGTGTCTTTTTATTCCGTCCTGGGAGGCCGGACAAAGTTCCTTTTTCCCCTCGATTGCGGCACCTCTTCCGGGGTCCTTCCGGCATTTCAACACTCGCCTCGAATTTACTTCGAGATGGTTTCTTTTTAATTCTTGCCCTGATTGCAAAGGATTTACGGTTTTTTCACTCTCTTTATTTACATGGGGTGAAACTTTGCGATTAATCTTAATCCAGATCTTTGGGTATCGGCGATATCTATTGAATTCGAGCGACGGAGTTTAGGGTAGTTGGAAGTTGAAGATTGGAGATGGAGTTTTTATTCGACATGCCTATTGATAAATGCCGAATTGAATTGTTTTGTGTAGTCTAGGTGCTTATTTTTATTTATGAAAAAATATTCACTACATTCTGGCACAGGACCGGTCATCGTGGCAATCTTTGGTTCAGCAGTGGACTTCTTTCGGCTGATATGATGGTGATGATTCTACAAAAGTCGTTTTAAAAAATAAAACTAACTGACGATAATAAATAATAATAAATAATAAAAAAGTCATACAAACTACTGGGTCATGTCGTAACACAAATGAGTGACTTTAAGTTTTTTTTTTACGTCTTTAGCCATCGACCCACAACAGAACTACACTTGCAGTCAAAGAATACGGGTCAGCTGTAATTTTTAGGGTTCCGTAGCCAAATTGGCAAAAACGGAACCCTTATAGTCCGTCTGTCCGTCTGTCCGTCTGTCCGTCTGTCACAGCCGATTTACTCGGAAACTAGAAATGCTACAGTAACGAAATTTGGTAAGGATATGTGATGTATGAACCGCTACAGGATTATGATACTAAATTGTTAAAAAAACCATTGGGGTGGGGGCCCTCCATACATGTAACTGAGGGATTAAAAAAATTTTTTAGTTGTATATAAGCGTGTGGGGTATTAATAGAAAGGGCTTTGAAAATGATATGAAGGTTCATAAATCTTATTTTTATTTAAGCAAATCGTTTTCGAGATATCAGCTCTCAAAGTCTGAAAAATGTGTCCCCCCCCCCTCTATTTTTTAAACTACGCGATATAAAATTTTAAAAAAAATATATGTTATGCACATTAATACACTCTATCAACGATTTTTGGTTTGGTTAAATTATCTCTTATAGTTTTTGAGGTAGGTTGATTTAACTGTATTTTTTTAATATTGATAATGATACGGAACCCTGTGCACGCGAGTCCGACTCGCATTTGGCCGGTTTTATTCATAGAAAATACTGCAAATAGGCTGATTTCAAAGACAGGTTTCAAATATTTACAGGATAGGTAGAATTCTGTTTAACAACAGATTATTTACATTCTAATTTTCCTAAATTAATAGTAGAATAAAAAAATGGTCGTTACATTGATTAATTAGTGCAGGCAAAAATTTGGAGTGTTTATAAAAACTGCCAAAAATGTATGAAAATAGGGGTTTTTAATCATGACTAGCTATATTTATATCCACGGAGTGGTTTGATGATAAAATTAGATGTGTTTTGGATGTGATGGTAAAATTCAGGGAAATTCCAATAATGGTTTATGTTCTCTTGACAAGTTTTATTTAAATTTGCACCCATAGTTCTAACTACTGTTTTACATGTAAATAATTATTAACTATAATGTCTATTTACCAAGCGGACATAAGAACGTGCCACCAACAATCCATATCAAACGGCATAATTACGCGAAACTCTTTTCACGGACAATTACTTTTGTTTATTCCACTTTTATGTTTAGCATTTTCTCTTTAACGATGAGAAGCCACGGCTTTGTGCGATTAATATTCTTAGAAAACAAGCGTCTGGACCGTAACACTCTAAACCTCCTACAACTCGCACATATAATCATAATACCGCAGAAGTTTATCTTGACATGTACCGTCGCCCGTCGGTAGGTAGTCGGTAGGTACATAAAGTTATGATTTAATACTGACATATGAAGTTGATAAGAGTACTAATAGTTTTTATATTGTATGTTTATAATGGTTTCTCAGCCGACGATACTATACAGGTAAATTCATCAAAGCGAATGGAACGAGTATGTATGTGACAGAAAATATCTATGTGCGGATTTCAAAATGACAGTAGATACAGGTTGCTACAGCAAGTCTGCATATACACACTGGTATATATATGTCATTCATGTTATGAATTCCATTTGTGCTAGCTTTGTTACTATTTGTACTTAGGTACTTGTAAAATATTCAGCTATTACAGAGCTTCATGAAATTTGTGACCTAACTTTGAAGTGGTTTTGATCTACATACCTTTATAATCAACCGAGCTCTTGGCCACTCTAAATCCATACTCGTATCAAAAACTCAACTATATAGTAAGAGACCTCAGTAAAATCCGGTTTAAAACGACACTTTTGATTAGTTCTCGAGTGGCAAGGGCCTTGAGACAAATTGAGGAGAGTCTTTTCAGAAGGGCTTATTTTCACTTTGTCAATATACATGTTTATCTTATGAATACACAGAAAATATAATGAAAGAAAAAATAGAAATACAAATAAAATCAATAAAGTCCAATAATAAGAAATATTAATAATAAGAAAGAAGCATAATGGACATAAGCCCTTTTGAAGAGACACTCCTTAATTAATGTATCATCAAGTATGTATAATGTAAACCATGCGGCCAAGAACCGCGTTATGTTATGTTATGTTAAGGTATTGATCAGTATAACATAGCATTAATGATCAGGAAGTCACCACAAGTAATAGTCAAATATGCTCTTTAACTGGTAACTCCATCTGATATATTCTATGTCGTTTGATGTATTTCACTTCACAAACTTGTCTATTTGAAAAACGAGTACCACCAAGTTTCTTAGGTACCGGTTCTTCTCAGATCAGTGGTGTAGGGCTAGAACCGGAAGTCGTTTTCATTTTTTGTGTAACTTAGACCATTCTAAAGAGTTTGCTGCTATTCCAATTTAAATAAAAAAGCATTTGACTTTGACTATCCTTCGACGACGAATCGAGTATTTATAACCTAGAGAAAGGTTTGGTTCCTTGGAGCTTGGGACGGATGTTGGTGTAGGATGCTACTTGCATAGACACCATGGCAGCGTCCCATCTTCAACGAACTACCTTTAAGGCGGCCGCTGCGGCTGAATATGCCGAATTTTTACGGCAAAGAGTAAGATTTTGTACCTTTTGACGTAGAAACTTTAGGTTTACGGGGCCCCAGCGCACGGAAACTGTTTGCTGTGATCGCGAAACGTCTGGTTGACGTAACTAAAGACTGAAGAGCTGGCAACTTCCTCGCGCAACGCATCAGTATTGCGATAGAGCGAGAAAATGCCGCCAGCATCCTCGGTACAATGCCTTAAGGGCCAATCTTAGATATAGATTAGGTTAAGTAGATTAGTTAGATTTAATCTGTGTATATAAATTACATTACAGTTTTGAACACTAATAATAACACTGAAAAAAAAGAAAAAAGGCGAGGAACATAAGGTAGATTCAAGTGCCGTTTTTTTCTATACAGTTGGATTTCTGCTCAAAAGTTCTCTATGTAATCAGACTCATACGCTGCAGCAAAAATAAAAACGCTATTGTGTATTCCACGCGCTTAATGTGAGACTTTTACATGAAATGTGTAGAAACTGTCTTGAATTGGATTTTTTACTTAAATTAGATTGTGTACCAACAAATTGGGTACCTTCTTAAGAAGAAATAAATGCAATTTCAGTACGTTTTATTATTTGGGATTTATGTTACAGGAGACATCCCAAATTGTATCAGCCCCGATACACATGTTTTCGTCTAGTTTTTTTATTATTATTTTTACACATGTAGGTATATTGATACATCAAACGACCTATACCTGAAAACCTATTTAGATTCCAATACTTGTCAAAAAGTATTGCCATTAAAATGAAATATTAGGTGGTTCGGTAAATTTTCACTTCTGTAAATGTTATAGGTAGCTGCTTATTTTATCTACATTGTTAAAGACAACATTTAAATCTACTTCTAAATTAAAAAATCTTATTTAAATACTTGTCTCAAAAAAAGATATTTAATTTAATTGATTTATTGACGAAAAGTTTAAATTACAATGGCAATAACTCAGGATTTAACAACATTTGGTACCAATTAATAGTCTTGTAATGTGTGATTAAATTTTTAGGAAAACTGGTTAGGTTACCAAAAGGTTGTTTTTTTTTCTGAAACGTTACAAAATGTTACAATGACGATAACACGTGCCACTGTGACATTTCGCCATCTTTGATTTTTTTTTTGACGTATATTGGAATTCAGTTTTTAAGTTTAGTATTTATAAAGCTATCCATGTGCAACACACAAACCTAGATGGGACTTCTCTATGGAAGGCTAGATGGTGTAAAATGGGAGAAGCCTATGTCCTGCAGTAGACAAGTATAGGCTGATGATGATGATGTCGGAAGTCATGTGATATCCTAAGAAATTCTGTATCTTTATTAACATGTACCGATGGTTGGTTATTTCTGAAACGTCACAGTGGTAATGACACGATACAGCGTGACATTTCGCCATCTTTGGTAGTTTTTTTGACGCATTTTGACGTGTATTGGAATTTAAATACGTTATAAACTATAGTAATGGGAACTATAAAAGTAATGTTTAATTTAATTTATTTTGATCATATAATAAAATAGTATGAGGCTTTATTTTATACCTACAAAAATTTAAAAAATATTGTTCAAAGTCTGTTTTTTTCTCTGGCAGCAGTTTTGTAAAAATATTGCCAAAATATTGCCTAGTTGCCTGCTGTTTGAGCAGAACCATGTTGCTTTTCATATGTCGCCTTTCTATATTGTGTCATACGTATTGTACCTATAAAAAAGAGTAGGTACATTAGATTTACGATACAAGTGCATAAAAAAGTGCAGAGGCGATAAATTAAAATACGACTGTAGGGAGTGTTTTACATCGACACGGGTTACACATTTCCTTTTCGCATGTTGTAAAAGTTTTTCGTACAATTAAAGCCTAACAACTTACTATTTGACCCTCGCCATGTTGCGGATTTTCAGTGACACTCATTTATTTTACTGGCAATGATTACTGTTTGACATCAGGCGTTGAATGTCATCGAATGTCACCGATGTAAACAAGAAGAAAATTATATCGCGATTTAAACGATTTTATCATAAAAATGCCGAAAAAGATACCAATAGAAGCAAGAAAAATCGTCTTAAATACAAAAAAATATTTTAACCAAAGAAAAAACGAAGGATTGAATAGTATTCCATTGGAAAATGTTTTGCAATTGGTTACCGACAGGATCGGTACTGACACTTTATAGTGCGGTTGTATTTGAATTGGTTAGTTGTTATAATTAAACTTAATAGATTTTATTTTCTCATTTAAGGTGTATGTAGATCGACGATTAAAAATATTTCTAAAAATAAAGAAGCGACTTTGCCAACTGTACAAAATAAAGCCCCACGCAAAAAGAAAATTAATATAGATGACTTCGATAGAATATAAATGTGGATTATACAATACAATACAAAACTCTTTATTGCACACCTCACACGTAATAAAGAACAAAAAGTTCACAAAAACAAAAGAAATACAAAAAAACAGAGGTCACAAAAGGCGGCCTTATCGCTAAAAAGCGATCTCTTCCAGACAACCTTTGGGTAGTGGAGACACGATTACAAAAATGTAGGTAGTAGGTGGTGCAGAAAAAGGAAAATATTTAAAAAGAATACCAACAACACAAACGAAAATTCTAATAGACATACATAAATAAATGTAATCATATAAACATACATATACCAGCTACATATATAAATATAAGCATATCAAGTAGAGGAAAATAACAGTGTCAATCATTAAAATTAAGGAAGAGACAGATAATATTCCTTGACGTTGGATTTAAAAGCGACTACAGATTGCGCTTGTTTTATGTGTAAAGGGAGAGAGTTCCACAGTCTAACAGCCTGAAAAGTAAATGAACAATTGTAAAATTGATTATATGTGACCATGTAAAAAAAAATTAAGACGATTATAGGAATAAAGGTCCTATAATCGAATCCCAGACCGAACGATTTATAATCGAGGTTGGTGGTCCTGAAAGCGACACAACATCTGACGAAAATCAAACTTCATCAGAGTCAGAATATCAAAAATATTTAAATATTGAGTATTTTGAATCAGATTTTGACGAATAGGTAATATTACAAAGCTTTGAATCTCTCTAATCAATTTTTTGGTATTAAAAATATCAACATGAGCCAATACACACCATGCTGACTATACATGACGTATGCACATTATTGTTTGCCATAGGTAAACTGTTTGTAGCGACACTGTGTCAGGGTCAAATAGAAAGTTGTTAGGCTTTATTTTATTTTATCATCACTCCAACTCTTTCCGTGGACGTCGTAATAATGTCGCCCCACAATACACAATCTCGGATTATGCTACTAAATCAGGATTTGGTTAGCTTTAAACATTTTTGACACTTTTAACCGTCTGGAAACTGTACAAGTAGAGTATAATTTAGTTGTATTTTTAACCGTATGCAAGTCTAAGGATACTATCCCCAAACCTATCGAGGCGAATTCGGCTAAATCCATTTATGAAAACCTTTACATCTACGAAATAAGAGGAAACAAAAAACAACTGACGACACCGATCGACAGTAATACAATACAGCGCAATTTGCTTTAAAAATGCGAAAGCTTCGATAAAATAGTAACTACCTCTAATTTTAACCGACTTCAAAAAAGGAGGAGGTTTTTTTTTTGTTGTATTTATGTTACCCGATATCTCCGAGAATAGTGAACCGATTTTAAAATTTCTTTTTGTGATCGAACGTGTATTACCCCGAGATGGTCCCGTTGGCACCAAGTTGCGGTCTGATGATGGGATCTGATGTTCCCTAGGTCCGATAGTAATCGCCACTAAAATATTCGCCCGTATCAAATACACACGCTGTAGAAGGGAGCGTTAGGATACCTAGGTTTTTAAATATAGGTTTTGCAGAAACCATTTGTGACACGCGCGCTATAGCGCGTACTGCACGTTTCTGAAGCCTAAACACTCTCTCCCATTCCGCGGCCCCTGCCCAAAACTCAATTCCGTACTGTAGGTGTGCGGGTACCGAAGCGAAATAACAAGAGCGGACCATTTCTACCGGCATCGGCAGGACACGAGCCAGACGTTTTAGCGCGAAACACGCTGTCGCGAGTTTATTGCACACTTTATTGATGTGGCAACTGCATGTGAGTCCGCTGTCCAGCTCGAATCCCAAAAATGTGGAGTTAGAGACCTGTTCAAGTACTTCTCCCTTCACCAACACTGATAACGAGCTCATTTGACGTCCCGACAGATCGAAATTAATGAGGTGAGTTTTATGTGTATTCAGTATGAGACCATTGATACTAAACCAGTTTGCTATCCCGGCGGCCGTAATGTTGAGTTTCTGTTCGAGCTCCTCATATGACGCGGCCTGCACAACAATTGCGACATCGTCAGCGTACATATAGGTCTCTCCACAGCCTACTGCATCGGGCAGATCGTTCATGTATGGCGCTTTTGGTAATTTTCATTCATTTACAACAATTTGCATTCAGAAAGTAGGTTTTGAGGAAACCAATGATGGAAACAAATCGGGAATCTTGGAGAAACCGGTTAAAGTCGGTTTTTTAAATTTTTAATTTGGTGATTATATCATTTGTGACCATAAACTACTCTATTGATAACTCATTAGTGTTCAAACGAATATTTTTTTAAGCCGATTTTGAGAGTCTTCCTCTCTTGATAACTATGAACAAATAAAATATTGAAGCCGCAAGCCATACTAAATTGCCTTTCAAAAACGGTCCTGAATTTTAGTTGACAAGCGTCACCCCCTCTTCAATGCATCAAAAAATTAAACCGCCCTTTAAAAATATTTGTGATTGGTCCATCAAAGTTTTGATTGGCTATATTCTATAAACGTTTGTCAAAGATGTTGCTCCGAAATATGCGCAGTTTTAAGAAAAGCGCTATGTCCTATGCTTTTTGGCACAATTGAACAATTGGTTTTGGGGGCTTTTGAGCTGACGTTAGACTTCCATGTTATATTATGGTCGCAGCTTGATAACAATAAAAAATATTGGCATTCCCATTAAATAGCAATCTATGTACTCATCTTTTGACGTGTTAAATACCCAGTGGGGCAAGTAACAAAAGCTAATATGCGATATTGACACGGCGGGCGCAATAATGAAAGGCAATATGAGGCCTCGCCCGCGCCTAACAAACAAAATAAAACCACATACAACTTTGATTAAAATTTACGATATTTTGTTTTTGTAAAAGTTTGAGTTTGACAAATTGATGGTATTTTTTGATATCCTCTATAAACATACATGGAGTAATTTCAAATAACTAAATGTTAAAATTTTTGGAACTTATCTAGATCCCTGACTATTATTTTATTAATTTATTTGGGGCAACGAGATACGGTAAATAGAGATAATAAAAGACGTCTACAAAAATACAATCAACATGCAATAACAATATAGATGTTAGGAGTTATAATTATAATTTGTTATTTTTATTATGTATAGATGACAAGATTTTTAAAAATTTAGTCAGACAAACAAAACGCATTGAAAGCGAATAATAATAATTAAATTTGTCACCAGATAAGATGTTCATACTTTTTAATTAAAGAATAAATATGAAATAATATTAGCTGCGTCTATTTCAATTTATAAAGACTTATCTTCGGTATTCTTAATTTTACAAGACATGTAATAAATACCCTACCGGACCATAGCCATACGGCATACGCAGAGCAGAACGAAATAAAGCAACAAACGCCTGAAACTTTAATACGCGCAATACTTAAGAGTGGGTGTAAACCCTTGAATTTTATATTTATTATTGTCTATGATATTGATAATTATGTACAAAAAAAATAAGCATTGGTGTGAATATTTATTGTGACACTTTAAATTTTAACTCTCTCATGTTTCCGAAAATTTGATTAAGTGGTATTTACATCAATGGTATTTAAAACCTGAATCTCATAACGTCGTTGAAAATGCCAATTCCTTTATTTGCACAATTTCAGGAACTGAAAAATCAATTCAAAGTGCATAATTATTTTACAGTCTTCTTTTGTCAAAATTTAAATTGACTCTTTGTGGGTATTGGCAATCTCAACGACGATAAACGAGGCCATTGAGCAAATATAGTAGTATTCGTAATATAAATTATATTATTTAGACTGCATTTTATTTCTCACCTTGTCAAAACAACAATCATCATAATAATAATCATCATCATCATTTCTACCAAGAGATGTCCACTGCTGAACATAGCTAAGACTTCCCCATACACTGGTTCGAAGCAACCTACATCCAGCGTTTGGCGATCTTCATAAGGTCTGTCCATTTTGTGGGTGGACGTCCGTCCTACACTGCTTTTGCCAAATCGTGATCCCCATTCGAGCATTTTCGACCCCCTTTCGGCAATCTGCTCTGCGTGCAATGTGCAATGTAGCCTGCCTGCCCAATCCCACTTCAGCTTGCTAATTCGGAGAGTTATGTCGATCAAAAAACAATATAGTGTGGAATTCTTTAGTACAATTCTAGTTACCATGAAGCATAATATACAATTACATAATGTACCAATGTATACGCTCGTTTGCATTCGCCGTAGTAGAAATAAACTAACATAAAACAATTTAGAGCGTCATATGAAGTCATATCGTGTTATTATCTTGGGAACTTATTTAATTTACAAGTAAAACGCCGCGTGTGCTGCCACAGATAACTTCTGCTCCGCTATGTTATCTAAAATATTGCCTCTATGCCAAACTTAGTCTCGTCTTGATAAATAGCGATATTTTAAACATGTAAAACCAACAGTGTTATAAGAAATTACGTATGTGTCTACTAGTTAATAATATTATAATTAAAAAGCCTCCGTAGTATAGTAGGTAGTGACCCTGCCTACGAAGCTGGAGGTTCCGGGTTCGAATCCTGGCGAGGGCATTATTTGTGTATTTATTTATCACAAATATTTGTTCCTTGGTCATGGCCGTCTGTATATTTAAGTATTCAATAATGTTGTGTCCACTAATTTATTAAGAGTACGACAGGCAGGTTTTACGGGCGACCAAGCAGCTAACGCTACGAGGCCTATGTTCAGCAGTGGACGTTTTTCGGCTGATATGATGAAGTAGCGAACGTATGTACGCTGCCAGGTGACGGCAGTAAGAATACATATGTCACCACCCCATCTGCTTTCTGTGACTGTCGTAAGAGTCGAATAAGGAAGTGAAATGTCAATGTCTTCTATAAAAAAATATTTAATTATTTAAACTTTATTGCACAAATAAATAGTACAAAAGGCGAACTTAATGCCATAAGGCATTCTCTACCAGTCGACCTTGGGGCCAAACAGAGATCGAAAATACCCCCTACTGCGTTCATATTACGCATAGGTTAAAGTCAGACATAGCAGTCCCGGTAGGACGAACAAAATGTACGAAATGCATTTTATCGATAAATTATTCTTTCTTATGACAGAAGTAACGTTATGATTGCCAGGATTAAGCTTACTTTGGATGCAAATCGATTGAATATGACAACGTAGTAGGTAGGTTATCATTTATCAAAGACTTTTATTTGAACTTTATAATTCCTAAAAGAAGACATAAGGCAACATTGCTGGGTGGTAGGTATCTAATCACAATCAAATGTTTGTATGACGTTTCCATACATTTGGGGTCTAGTATACCCATATTATTATTAACTAACGCGCAATGTCTCTTCAAAAACTGGGTTCGATGAACCCACTGCGCCTTAATATGAAACGTCACTTCGATATAAGTACCTACCTATTCACTTATCGATGAATTTAATATCGGAGAGTGGTCCCTAATTCGTTGACGTTATTGCCACAGCGACTTCTGTCTGGTTATAGGAGAGGTATTATGTCCAGCAGTGGGCTGAGATAGGCTGATGATGGGCGATGTAAGCAGCCAAAAAATAAATCGGAGTCTATTAGTAGTCTATGGTCTCAATTAAAGCGCCACGGGAAATGCGCGAATATTCCCAAAGCCTAATCTCTTAGGACAACAACTCACTTGGTCGTATTTGTGCAGTTAAGGTTCTGCATTTCTAGATTATCTATACAATTATCTAGAATTGCAAAATGTGCCTCTATACAGGGTGTGACCTGTAACAGGAGCAAAAAATCAAATGGAAGACTCCTCTGACTGCCTCTAGTTATTCGCAAAAGGTCCCAGTGTTTTAAAGTTATCCATTAAGGAGAAACAGTATGTTAAAGTTACGACCTATGAGTGATGTATCTAGGTATCACAACATTGTACCTTATTAATGATTAAACATATTGGTAGTTCAGTGGACATAAAACTATAGGAGCTAAAAAGTTTTTTTGAACTCATGGTTTTTTAACTGGTTTAGCCAAAAAAAATTTTTTTTTTTGTGTTACACCGATTTAACTTTTTTGGTATAAGTCGACTACAGTAAAACTACATAAAAAAAAGGAAAAAAAATGTTTTTTTTTAAGTTTTAACTATTATATTATGACTATTTATTGGGTTATTAGTGTACCGTTTCATTTTTTGCTCCTATTACAGGCCACACCCTGTATACAGGGTTATTTTTTCACCGGTACAATAAATTTTCCCACATATTTGGTATCGATAATAGATTACATTTATCAAATAAAATTGACTTTTTTTTCATTTATTATTAATTTATCCTTCATGCAAATGCATAATAATGGGCCTACTAATGATAAGACGTCAACGGGGTGCGGGACGCAGAGGGCGGCGGAAAGGGGTGAGCGACCTGCGCACGAGTTGGCAACATAGCAGTTACCTCAATCTCGGTGACTAGGTCAGGGACGGTCAGTGTCACGGTTGACGTAGGTATGTGCGCACGCGCCGCATCGTACTACCTTCAGTCGGAAATTGCTCGTACGAAATGGTTCGTAGTTATTTTCTCATTGGGGAAAATGCAGTGGCAGCCCAGCGGCTATACGCTGAAGAAAGTGTACCCCGCCTGGAAAATGCCAGTGTTTAGCTATGGCCAGCCAGGTCAACAGATTTGACCCCGTGTGACTGTTTTTGTGGGGTGAGGGTAGGCCCAAAATTTAAAAGACTTAAAAAATCTAATAATAAGTGCATTTGATGAACTTAAAAGTGAGAACTACAGACTTGTGTTGGGAAATATCGAAGGAAACATTCAAAAACGGGCAAGAGCGTGTTTAGATAACCACGGCCAACATTTTGAACACTTGCTTAAGTATGTGAATTAATTAATTAGTATGAGAAATGGACTCCATTAATCAGGTATGTTTTTTTTATTCCAATCATTGTGCATAAAGTTGATTTCAAGTGTTTAAATACGCCTCAATGAAGAAAGTTTCTGTCCTTAGTGCAAGTATGAAGGAAGATTTGGGATCAAGTAAGATTTTTTTGCCAAGTCATAATCATAAGTTGATTATCATTGCCGCTTTTCTAAGCCGCCATGCCACGTGCGATGACGTTGTAAACAAACAGTTGCCAGTTCGTGTGTTTTGCTAGTTATGTACATTGATAATGCGTAATGCGTCCAATTTTCTTATTAGGTTTGCGGATAAGTTCAAACATCGGTATTTTAGTTTTTTTGTTCTAAAGGGGTAGTAACAAAAAATGCTAGTATTCTGTAACTTGGACTACTATTACGTATGTTGATTTTTTGTACTGGTGAAAAAATAACCCCGTATAAGGTCCTAATTTATTAGTTGCAGATATTTTAACACATGATACTTTACATAAAAATAATTAACTTTCAATATAAATTAACAAATCTTTTCATGTAATTTTTTTGATTTCATTTTCCAAACAAAAAAAAATATAATTTCGTCTAAAAAAAAAATCATCATGTGCATTATCACATGTCACAATAACACTGTCTGTCATGTCATCAAACGACATAATCCAACGAAAAATAACATGACATTGACAATCAAGTATTTAATTTATCGACGTGAAGTGGCCAGTTCCAGTTAAATGGTACGTAAAAGAGGTACTAGAATCTGTTCAATGAGTTTTCATTTAATAATCACTTGAACAGGGTGTTTTTACGTAAAAATTTGTTTCCCGTTTTCTCCAAAAAAACATCGTAAAAGCTATAATGTTTCACGGCTTAATTTACTCCTGAGACCGAGTACTATCAGCTGTAAAAATATCTGCATCTAATAAATTAGGACCTTATATATACTATAGGGCGACCTTTGTTGCGGTTTTATAATTGACCTACGCATATCCTCTAAATTATGAATAAGTACCCTTAAAAAAACAGATAATTGTTGTCACGGGAACCCGTGCCGACTTTCATCTGAAATTCCCATACAAATTACTATGAAAAAATTTGATCAGTCGGTAAGTTCTGTTTGTAAAATAATGTTTATAAGGCAGTAGGCACTATAAATGAAAATATATAAAAAGAAATGATAATTTTCAAATTAAGTCGGCTTTACACACCTACTCCCATCCCACGTTTATTTTTCACAGGAACACGTTCAGAAACGGCTCAAAAGTAATTACGTTTAACCTGTTGACCCGTCTGCGATTTGGGATTGGATACAGTCCCTTACTAGAGCCGGCTCGTTTCCAGTTTTGCGAAAAACGTAACGGATTCGGGACAGATATACCTACATACGAAATTATTCTTAGACTCTTGATTACCCTCAGATACTTTGCCTAAAAGATTCACGGACAGAATTCGATTCCAGTAAATAAATATCTTGTAACATCTTACACAAATCAACATAGTCCCTCGTTAAGTTTGTGATGTGTAAGGCTTGTGATGTGGGTTCCAACCGACGATATATACAGGGTGTTTGTTATGTCGTTAGCCAAATTTGGATATGTCATTCGCGATCACCAGTACACAACATTTTTGAAAAAAAAGTGACACTTTTTTTTAGTTTTTTTTTCCGTTTTTTATCCGGCAAAAACATAATTTGTGGTCACTAGGCAAGTTTGTTTCAATCCGTGCGATTCGATGGCAGACAAAAGGGTAGCAGGTTTGAGTAGTCAAGTCTTAGCCAATCAGGAGTTCATCACAAGCACCGATCAGCCGACGTCACTCAACCCACCATCGGCACTAAACAATTAATAAAATGTCCTAACTACATGCACACACGATTGTTATTTGATTAAAACTGCCCAAGCGCATACCTACCTGTACCTGCTCGTCGTCATCAACAATTCAATTTGCTTAGAGAGTGCATTAGAATCGATATCTGAGGTAAACCAGTATGCGTTTGTATGACGGAACATTTAAGTTACTCCGTTGTTGAGGTCAAATTAAAAACATCGTAAAAGCTGCTGATCGCAAGATGCCATGTGCCATTTGTACAGCACTCTGTAAACAAAGAAGGAGTGCGCTTGCGTGAACGCGCTCGAGTCAAACTACCCTCAGATTGGCGCGCAACTCAAAATACCCTCATTATTAGTACTGTATGCGATAGACTGATAATGCTGTCTCGTGAGATTTACCTGCAAGTTAAGCTCCACCTCCATTCCCCACCACGCGTAGGAAACTTGTTACGTACGTTATAACGCATTGAATTAGTTACCTTATGCGGGTTAATTAAAGTTGCAAACTCAAACACCCTTTCCAATCTGATTTGGCAGTTATGAGATGATGGGGCAGTACGCAAAGTAAGCAAGTGATCATAGTGACCAAACATTCGTTAGATAATGGGATTTTTTAAAAAATCTATAACAAAAAGGATAACGAAAAATGGATTATTTTTGTTTTACCAAATATTTTTTTACGCCTTTACCCAACACATATTGCAATATGGCTAATGATATAAAAAACACCCTGTATAATAGATGGTACATAATTGTATAGGTACATAAAGGCATGGTTTTCCCGACAAATTTTTGAATGCCGAATTACAACATTTGAACTTTAGGCTCATTTCAATTAAGTGCTCGGTATTAGTTTGCCTTTTGTTTTGTATATCCTTTTATGTATTACCAAGGGTTAGCTGGAAGATATCCCTGTTAGGGATAAGTTCGTCTTTGTATATATTCTTATAATATACTGTTGTTTTGTTTTTTTTTACTCTCTGTAAAGTTGTTTATGTGCCATAAAGTTATATATACATATATATAGGTACATACAACATCACACATAACATAACTTCAGCAGCCTATGTTAGTCCACTGCTGGGCGTAGGCCTCTCCTATTAACTATGCGTATAGACGCATTAGGAGGTAAATGCCCATAATCGCTACGCTGGGCAATCAGTTTTATCAAAGAATGGTCAGTGTCTATACACTGGGCTGTTCCCGGTAATTTCCCAGTGTTACTATAGGGAAAGTTACCATTTGAGAATATTCCCCATACAGTTTTTGGTAAGTTACTGGGAACAGCACATCATTGTCAGTGACACAAGCCCTTAGTCCACTCTTACGACACTCGCAGGAGGAGTTGGGGTGGTGACACACAGCCATACCCCATGAACTACAACGTTGAACATAAAATAATCTTAGTTACGAAACAGTTTTTGTTGGAAACGGTTCCGAAATACCGCTCAGCCCTATCGCTTAGCCTGTCGGACTCTGCAAACATGACGCTTGTTTATTTAACCCGCAGCACTCACCCTTTGGAATCCTAATGCGAAATCAACGATTTATTTAAAGCATGCCTACCTGCGTCTGTTGTTTGCCGGTCTGGCTTTACACAACTTCTGCATGTGAAGGAAAAGGTGTCGATCGGCAAATGTTTCCCGTCTGCAAATATTGTTAATCCTTTTACGGGTACGCCCTGCATTGTGCCGTAATACCTTCTTACCTTATACGTAAGTCCTGTAAATTCTATAGAGTAAAAAATCTATACACATGCTACTTTGTACCGTCAATATTTTGTCCGCTTGAAAAAAGTAAAAGATGTACATATGTCATTTGTATTTAATCTGTTGTGGCCATAAGTTTGGTGTTGGATGTTTCGGCTTCATCTGGCAGATCTATTATAAGTATATTCAAGTACCTAAGCGTTATGATTTCCACTGGCTAGATTACAATTTGAAAGAAAAATATAGTACAGATGGTGTTTATAATTTTCTGACGGCGTTTAGTCTTCATTCAATAGATAATTTAAACTAGTATACTAACAACTGCATGATCAGATTTTTCCGTAAAATACAATAGCAAAGACCTACAAATTTATTACTAGTTCCTATGGGAATGTGAATTCGCACGCCTCGCCTGTCGAAAAATCTTAAAGGACATTTATCGTCGGAATACAGGTTAAAATACATTTTAAAACTCGCATAAATGGTTTCATTTAAATAAGTTTAAGCCCCGGTTTTCACCAGATTTTATTTAAAATGTTGCACGTGCCTGCACAAAATATACCAGCATAATCGCCTGTTACGTAAACTGTCCGTCGCAATTAACTAAAGCTGTAGCTGCAAGGATTTTATTACACGCGGCAAGTTTTACTGCTCACACGAACCAGTACAGATGATCTTCAACAACACATAGTTGCTATAGATCTTGAGGACACAGGGATACTGGTGGATTGACTTGCAGATTCTCGGTAAGCTTGATACACACAGACAGCAGCGGCCCTACCGCAAACTTGGATTCCGAAAATTTCGAGGATCTATCTCTGTTACTCTAATGCGGCCTTAGTTGGAGAGACAGAGACAAATCCACGAAATTTACGAATTTCGAAATTCACGGTAGTAGGCCAGGAGCCACGAGTCTGTCGTGGACAGCAAAGCCCTAGTCTGTCACAAACTGTAACGACCCGCACCATTCTAAAATGGCGTTCGATAGTTAGACGAGAGTTGGTATCGAATTAAATTACATGACAATACTATTAAGCCCCTCCACACTTAGTGTGCGGATCACGGTATAAATTAGCAGAATGACTGGATTAAGCTCCACACTCGCAGGAATTTGCACTTAAAGATCGACTCTTGCGATAGTGCGATTTCATTTAGAGAACATGAAAATAAGCTTGAAAGCTGACTAGGCGGTCCAGCTTTTATCGTTTATCATATCATTTGTCACTTTCGCACTCCCATACTACCTAATCAGAAAATGAAAAACGACTCGTGCTCTTGGATTAGTGCAATGAAGTTTATCAGTCCCGGGATATTGTACAGGCAAGGAGCTGATGAAAACTGCCACACTGATAATATATGGACCTCTTCAAATTTAGCGTGAGATTCATTCATAGCCGCATTCATCGTATAAGATCTATACAGACAATAACTATTTCAAGCCCTGATTTCAAATTCGCAAGAGAAAGGTGGCGCTGATTTGACTACTATCGCTTGTTTATTTCAAGCTAGAACGAAGGTTTTACTAAAATACAAAATTAAACTAGTTGTACTACTTTTACTAGTTAAATATTCTTAGAATGACATAAAATTACAAGTGAAGAAAACAATTTCACCATAACCCCTTTACCCTTAGCCCCAGTAAGAGTGGTATAGTTGCTCAAGTTTAGTTTGCTCAAGAATACCCCCGCACAGAAACCTCTATTAATCCACAAGAAAGCTAGTTCTGCGTAACGTTTCTGGAACCGTGTTTTCTTTAAATAATGGCAGTCATGTATTCCCAGTACTTATGTACGTTCGCCGTAATGGCGTTTTTTGTTTTCCTCCTCAGGTGGCTCATTGTTTCCTTAAGAAAAACGCGTTCATCCAGAGATGCGGGTAATCGTAACACTGAATCACATCGCAAAGGGCACGCGGTGCCTATGCGGTACTTCATCGTGGAATTATGAGTTTGGTACGTGCTCGATATTTGGGATGAGATAAGAATGGCGCGGACCGTGCCTGTACTTAGTTTATTCCAGACCCTCGTACATACGCATACTCGCTGTTCGAATTATTCGTCTAAAGGCAAATTGGACTTGTGATCAATGCAAAGACGACTTGACCGAATGGTAATGAGCGTTTCTTTTTATTTTGTCCATTTTCATAATTTTGAATTTATGGGACCGATCACAACTATTTTTAAATAGAGGTTTAATTTCATAATAATTTTGAATTTATGGATACATTTTGGGTTATTTCTACTCAGAATCACTAACTCTTTCGTTCCCAAAAGGGAAAAAAATGTGCCAAAATTTTCATACATACATACATTTTCCGGATTTCCTTCAAAATAGGTAAAAATGCATGGAACATTTTTATCCCATTGGGATCAAAAGAGCAAAATGTACCCGTAAATTCAAAATTATTATAATATTAAACTAAACAAAAAACGGATAATACCATTTCTTCAAAAAAGTTTAAGGTCAATTTAAATACATAGACATGGCAAATTAAAATGGAATAAAATAAATATAAAAGAAAGTTAAGGGTTTCCAGGAAATCCAACATTTTGATAAGTACAATATATTTGTGAAGTAGTTAGGTAGCCCCTGCGTCTAGCTTTCTGATCATTATATAAAAATATAGAAAATTTAGTTTTGGTATCGTAGGTATAGAAAATTTAGTTTTGGTACCTATCATTCATGGCTGTGACAATTCACAAATCTAAATGAGAAATACCCATTTCACCAAAAAAGGTAAGTTGGGGTAAGAAGAAACGGTTTTTGAATGGGGTAAGACAAAATGCTACCAACATACGCTGTGCCAGAAGGACGACTTTTTATCTTTCCCCATTCTGAAAACCGTTAATCTTACCCCAACTTACCTTACTCGTAGCTTGTAACTTGTAATACAAGCGGAAATCCTTTTTTAATTAATCGTGTTAAAAATAGACTACCACTTGTATTACAAGTTAAAAAGCTTTTGAGAAACGGGCCTCTTAACTACAAACCATAATTAACCCATATTTTGAATTCAAAAAGACAGTTTTTTAACATAATTTCCATGTCATTATTATGTAACTATGTAATGTCACAACGACGTAACTAAATACCGAAGAACTGGCGACTTCCTCGCACAACGCATCAGTATTGCGATACGGCTAGGAAATGCAGCCAGCATCCTCGGTACAATGCCACAAGTTCCAATAGATATAGGTTAGGTTAAGTAGATTGGTTAGATTTAATATACTCGTATGTACATAAATTGTAGTTTTGAAAATAAATATATAATATCCCTAATGTCATTTATAGGATGGGACGGCCGTGACACACAAATGAATACGGAAAGTTAAAATACACCTTTCATATCCTTGTCAAAGTTGTCGCCGTACCATACTTTATTAACAACGGAATATTTAAACACTTTACTTTAAAATTGAGTTCCAGCTTTATCAAATTATTTTACAAACTTCAATATAGCCAAGTTCTATTTCAGTCATTTTAAGCCTTTGTGGCTATATTCATTAACAAACACAAACTCACAAACAACGGCTTTAGCAATTCAAACTTTTTCATTTTCCATTCCATCTCGAGCGAGCAATTGCATCAGTGTCCTTCAATTTGAATAATTTACAACGTAGGTTACACGGAACTCTGAATTTACGATATAAAATTCTGAGGTGATTCTGCAAAGCTGGGCTCATCTCTGGTTTATGTTTAGTTCGCTCTGTGAATAAGTTAGTTAAGGGGAGGGTTCCGCCGGCGAGCAGAGCAGTAAACAACGGGATTTAATGGTTATTGAGCAGTCCGCGGTGGTAAGTGAAAATGAAAGTGATTCCTGGGGGACTGTTAACTCCAGGGAATTATGAGAACTTCCATGCCACGGACCGCTTCGTATCATAAAGTGGAAACGACATTGCTGTTAATTTTATCGCCGCGCGCTCCCGAGAGTTTGCATTTTTGAATAAATCTTTTCAAATATCAATGTAGGGACTATAAAACTTGGAAGGTTTATGACAAGAATCTGCTACGTATAATTTGTTCATGATTTTTAAATGAACCCGTATTCGTTTAAAAAGAATATCGATATTATTATCAAAAGAAACTAAATTAACAATGTAATTGTAATGGTGACAAAGAATATAATATTCTACGACAAGCTCCAAATCTCCACGTGTAACTACCGTAACATCCTGTACCTATTTTAAGAAAATCCGAATCATGCTTACATAAGCTCGTAATAATCGGTTGCTTATAATAAACGACAATATTATTATTCATTCTTTGATATTGTTAGGGGTAAAGAAATATTGAAAAATTGTTATAAGAATTCCGCGAACAGGATTGTTGTGCCCGTGAATGGGTTGCAGCAGGTACATAACCGCGATTTTCTCCAAAGGGCCTCTACGTGTTGAATCTATATCTCCACGCAAGCCTATGAAAAAACCGGGATCTTTAAGCTCGTGATTCTCGAGGAGATACAACAATAATTGCGCGAATAGTAAAATAAATATTTAACACAACACGGATATTTTAATTAATTACACTTAGTGTCTATTCGGAAAGAGTTTGAAAAAAATACCCAATTCAGCCGGCCATCTCAAATCTCTGCATCTGTTTTAATATTAATTATTTTTATTTGTACTCGACACATAATTATAAGAGCTGAAGTAAAAAAAAACCGGCCAAGTGCGAGTCGGACTCGCGCGCGAAGGTTTCCGTACCATTATCAATTAATTATTAAAAAAATACAGTTAAATCAACCTACCTCAAAAACTAAAAGAGATAATTTAATCAAACCAAAAATCGTTGATAGAGTTTATTAATGTGCATAACATTTTTTTTTTTTAATTTTATATCGCGTAGTTTAAAAAATGGAGGGAGGGGGACACATTTTTCAGACTTTGAGAGCTGATATCTCGAAAACGATTTGCTTAAATAAAAATGAGATTTATAAACCTTCATATCATTTTCAACGACTTTTCTATTAATACCCCACACGCTCATATACAACTAAAAAATTCTATCCCTCAGTTACATGTATGGAGGGCCCCCACCCCAATGGTTTTTTTTACAATTTAGTATCATAATCCTGTAGCGGTTCATACAACACATATCCTTACCAAATTTCGTTACTGTAGCATTTATAGTTTCCGAGTAAATCGGCTGTGACAGACGGACAGACGGATAGATGGACATGACGAATCTATAAGAGTTCCGTTTTTGCCATTTTGGCTACGGAACCCTAAAAATACGAAATTACCTATTTTTTAATATTTTGTTAAATTGTTATTTCTTGTATTCAACTGGAAGATGAACAAATTCTATTGATTTTTTTACGGTTTTAAAACTATTTTACAATAGTCGCTAAGTTCCTAAGATAATCTTTACGATTACGCTTTCATACGATTCTCACGATGTTTTGTGAAAATCGTATGATTAGTTCCGCAATGTACATTCTTTAGTTACATAATAATATTATACTTAAGTATTCCACAGTTTTTAATACGGAGATAGCAGTACTCGAATAATTGTACGCAGAGTAAATCGAAGACACGAGCCAGATTACTTTAATTATTATAATTCTTTGGGAACAAAAATAAGAGATAAATGAAACAACGTTATAAGTAGGTACGGTCCAATGAAGTCCAATTTAGGATAAGTAGGTTAAGAATAATCCGCGTTGAAAGTCTCCATAAATTAAGTCGAGAGGCGAGTCGGAGTCCCGTTACAACGTAAATAATTGGCGGCCCAAGAAATTTATTAAGGACATAATCTTGACGATACCTTATGACAAATCGCTTTTGATCTCCTGTGGCGAAAAACGTGAGATAACAAAGATTCGGGGATGCTTTATCGCAAATTCGTAAATGTTATCTTGTTTTTAACTAATGTTTACTTTATTTAAGATCAGCACGTAAATTGAATACTCGTACAGTGTTGTTTGGAATAATATTATTATTTTTTCAGCGTTGAGTGTAACATTGAAGGTTTTTGTTGTATTATTCGCTCAATTGCTATACTTAGTAGATTGGTGGGTAACCTTTTAATGTAAATAAGGACCATCAAATTATATGTAGGTTGCGGTTAGTAATTGTAGCCTTAAGATTATACCTATGTTCGTTTTTGGCCCTTATATTCTAGATCTTGGTATGTAGGTAATACAAAACATTGCTTGTAGGTAAGATACCTATATTAATTTATCTGCCAACAACTGCATACAGGTTAACATGAAACTATGGGACATGAAGGGAATGTGCCTTAAATATTGGAGGTGGGGTATTTCGCTCAAAGAAAACTTTGTGTTTTTAAAAGTTAGTAATTCTGTACTCACAGATTTTCTCTTTCTCGCCTTAATAAATAATTTTGTTGCAATTTGAACAGACATTAAATTTGACAATGTCCCTTACTTTAAGAATACTATGTCACTTAAAAAGACTTATTATTGTTTAGTTATTCTTTCGATTGCCATTATAAAAATAGAGCTTGATTGATTGTTTTTTTTTTCATATTTAAGTCGGTTCGATTCCCAGATTATTGAACTACTAGCTAGCTTCTAAAAAAAAAACAAAGTTTTCTTTGAGCAAAATACCCTACCTACAATAATAAGGCACTTTCCTTTTATGCCCTATGGTTTTGGGATGCCCTGTATAGTATATATAAAATTATACTGTAAAGCATAAATAAAATAAACACGGGATTTGAACCAGGGACCTTCAGCTTTGTAGGCAGAATGACTACCGACTGAGTCACCACGTCGCGTCGTCAACGCATACATACCTTATACAAACATATGAAACCCCTGAAGATAGTGAAGGGATCCACTTTAATATGATCAGAGCCCGAGCCTGGCATCTACACTTTAATTGCATGTTTATGTAAATTCGCAGCTGTTCCGCCATATTGACATACTACACCGCAGATTACATAGCGCTGTGTCTACCATTGGTCGCAAATAGGTGGACGGGCGAAAATAAGGGGGTGACCTACCACCGACTAGATCGGCCCCTGTTAACGTCATCATAAGAGACAGCCAGGGATAATACTAGGCGGCTCAGGAGTGCAGAGAGGTGTACACCGATTTCTGCACAGGTGGCTTATGACAGCCGGGTTATTACAGCGTTCGGGAAAACGGGCGTCTTTCCGACATTGCGAAAATTAACCGTTCTGTGACATACAAATTAGGTTTTTACTACATAATTCTTAAGAACCAGAAGCCACCTATCGGCTTGTATTCGTCCAACAAGAAAATGTGAGTTCTAGAGCCCTTAACTTTCATATGTCCATAGGAAAGATTTGTAACCTAACTCATAATACAAAAAAACTGTATGGCCCAGCCACTGAACCAACTCGCGTCATACGCAAATTTACAGTTCCACCCCTGGTGCGTATAGCTCTGACGACTCCTCTGTGAACAGCAGAAAGAGCAGAACTGAGAGTCTTAGGGTCCCCTTGGGGCTCAAAGACACGCTGGAGACGGAAACCCTGGCCGACTCTCCGGAGCACTCGGGTCCGTGGGGTCGTTACGGTACTCCCCAACAGCCTCAAGCAGCCATGCGGACTTATGGTTATTATTACAACTCAAAAATTACTACCTTATTGTTTGGAAGTTAGGTATTCGTATGATATCGTTCAGTTCATTTTCTATTTTTTTAACCCCCGTATATACAGGGCGTCCCACGGCGATGCCACATGGAGGGAAAGTAACTTAAATATCATAGATAGCGTATTTTGCTGAAAGAAGACTTTATTTTATTTTGAAAATGAAATAATACTGCATTAAAAAAATCCAAAAAAAATTTTGCTTTTTCTAGGCATCGAACCTACTTTAAAACAAAAAAAAATTTTCGTAATTTTATTCTGTCATTCGAAAGAATAAATAAAAAATAACAATTTTCCTTAAGAAACATAGTATCTAAAACTAAAAGAATAACCAAAAAAGTTTGGTTCAAATTTGTAAAAAAATTGTAGGTGGTTCGATTTCCGGGTGAAGCAAGTAATTTTTTGAAAAACTTTGAATGCAACTTTACTAAGTCTTAAAAATAAAATGAAGTCTTCTTTCAGCAAAATACGCTATCTATGATATTTAAGGTACTTTCCCTCCATGTGGCATCGCCGTGGGACGCCCTGTATAAACGTTTTCTATCTTCGTCGTCGTTTCCTTTCCTATTTTCTTTAAAAAAATGTATAAGGGAAACCCCCTTATACATTTTTTTAAAGAAAATGTTAGCGTTTAATTCGTGAGTAAGTGTAAATTCAACAATTTTCTATTTGTGTAAAAGTTCAATAGATTGAAATTTAATATCAAGATGGTGGAAAATTAATATCAAGTTTATAAGTGGAGTATCTGCTATTTTAATCTATTATCACACAATCAATAGGATTATATATTTAAATATAATTAAATTCCAAACGCTCTGGATATCTTCGTAAAATTTTAGAATGCTGAATAATTTATGTCGTGTTTTCAATATTTTAGCTCCTGGCTTGTTGAACTCTAGCGAACGAATAGAATATTAACGTTTCGCTCTATAAATGACAGACTCTTTGGAATTATTACCTGTACCCACAGATTAATGATATAATTTCTAGACACAGCGTCGCTGAAGTAACAGTTGTGTACGAATTTTCCTTACACTTTGGTGTTTGGTGTAAATTGGAATTGACTCCAAAATCTATATTAGCCTTCGAGCAATTCAATTAATTATATTATTTATAATCTGGCTAATAACTTTAGATCTTTGTTACACAGTTTATTACTCCACCATTCGTCAGTTGAAAGTATTTAAAAAAAGCAATCAAATCTTCATTATTTCATAATCACGCACTTTCAGAGCACAATCTTGATTTTATCACCAACTTAAAACCATAAACCTTGAAGTTCACATACGTTGTTTTGTTTATATTTATTAGTATTAACGTAAAAATGTATCTGCGAACGTGTTTCACGGTATGTGTCAAAGACGTCAAATGCTTTGAACCTGAAGACATTGTCTTATCTCACTCATATAATCATGGCGTGCATTAGGCTTAGACTAGTGCGAGTACAAACTTGTTAGTTTCATATACCTACATTTCACACCATAGTCCGAGGTGTGGCAGAGAGTGTATACCATTCTTCAGCTGAACGTATAAAAAAGATAAACAAATATGGCTGACCATTTCCATGCCAGGGTAACTGACCGGTCACCGGAGCGGAGCGGCCATGAGTATGAGGCCATACTACTATTATAGTTCTATCGACAAAATTTAATCCTGACCCATAATAGGAGCTTGTCATAGTAACATTCAAAGTGAAACTGCAGCAACTGTCGTACAATTTGACTTTCAATGATAATTTTTCAAGGCAAAGTCCTATGGTGGGTCAGGATTTAATTTTGTCGATAGTACCAATACCGTAAAATCACCCAACTATAGTCCAATACTGCAACTATGGTCCACAATTTCAGCTCCTAATAACCATCAGTTCCAATCTTCTTTTTGGCTTTTTCCAATTTTTCATGAATCATGAATGAGGAGTTTTTGCCTATGAATAGCACGATTAATATAACAATCACACCTAATGGAAGATATTCGATTAAGTTTTGGACCATTGTTGGGAGCATTTGGACTATAGTTAGGTGGTTTTACTGTACAGGGTTACTTTTTCACCAGTACAACATACGTAATAGTAGTCCAAAATACAAAATACTAGCATTTTTGTTACTGGAAACTGGAACAAAAAATTGAAATAGGTACTAATGTCCGAACTTATCCGTAAATCTAACAAGAAATGTGAACGCATCTATCAGCATAACTAGCACAACGCACGAACTGTCAATTGTTTGTTTAAAATGTATTCGCGCGCGGCATGGGGGATTCGTCATACCGCACCGATGACGCCTTGTATTGAGTGAGCCCATCATGCCACATTTGCATTGAAGGATAAATTAATAAAAATATTAAAAAATGTGTTAATTTTATTTGATAAATGTGATCTATTATCGACACGAATGACATGGTAAAATTTATAGTACCGGTGAAAAAGTAACCCTGTATAATAATATAGTACTGAGACTGTACTGAGAAATTGATTTGTCACCCTACGACAACACTCCAGAAATATTAATATTATTATTCAAGGGGACTTGAGCTCCGCCCGTCGGGCAGTAGAATGAAGGAGAATTCCTACATCAAAGTGAATTTAATATTATATAAACCACAGCTGCAAATTAATTGTCCGTTTTGAACGCAGCCCTTTGTGCATTATAATGGACACAATAACGAAATAGGCACGAATATCATATCCTGATATTTCGTTATACATAGTTATATGTAAATACAGGCGATAAATTAAACGATTAGTGTAAGTAATTCTTAATAGATTGTGGGCTTTCTTAATTATGTGAAATATTTTTTTTATTGTATTTTTTTTGTTTTTTTTGTTTTGTTTTTTTTTAATATAATTAATATAAATATTGATAATCCTAAAAAATCATGGTGACAACATAGGAAAATTAAGCAGTCATTAAGCAGTCTTAATTTTGTGTACCTACAAAGTATTTGAGTACTACGCTGTTATGGCAGTTATGTCACCCGCTTTTTAAATCATCTGTAAGGGTGAATATCTGAGCGTTTCAACCGCCTAATTGCAACCTTACTGACCCTCGTTAAGAGATTCGCCCGTATTAATCAGTAATCAGTAATTTATTGTTTTCATAGGTAAAATAAGATGAGATAATTAATACATTCTATGTGTCCGTACGTTAAGTTTGGGTCGAATGTAAAAAAAAGTTAAGGACTTCTTTAAAACAAAAATCACTATTCCAATAGGTACATATATTGTGTTACGAAAATTAGATTCCTATACAAACTATTTGGTATACTTTGTCCAACTACATTTGGCAGGAGAATATTATAAGGAGGCAGATTTAAAAATATAGGTGCGTATAGCTGATGGCGCATAGAAAATTTGAATTTGCTGCCTTTTTTGCTGCCAAAAGTAGTTAACTTCCTGTCGCAAAAATTATGTCGTTAAACTTTGTTTTCATTAAAGTCTTTAACTATATAGGCTTTAACCCTTAAGCCTTCAAATAAAAATACAAATAATTTATTCGTGGCAAATAATATAGGTATAACAAGCATGACAAGACAAAACAAAACAGACTTGATAGGCTTTAACCTACTTTTTTTTACAATCAGCTCATTTACATCTTATAGTATACGCTTGTGTATGTACTACGCTGTATTTCATACCTACTATTTGAGCCCATTATACTAACGAACTATTCGGAGGAGTGATACAAATATACGTACAAATTAATCCCATTTCGTTGATTAAAATAATAAATGATGTGCTTGCTTGAGTATTTTGCAGTGCAGAATTCTGCAATGCTTAATTATTTATCGAATAGGCTAGGTATGGAATGTACACAGAACACTATTTTGTGGGAATGTACAGGATCAACCAAGTTATTTGCATTTTTAAACCAGTGAAATTTAAAACTAAGAAAATAATAAGTAAATTTGGTAATATTTGATATCTACATGGACTGAAAAGTAAAATCTAATACAATACAACGAAGCACTACGAAATATGTATAAACCTTATATGGAAAAGAAGAATCTACAGAAAACTAGATAAATTAAAATCATTTATTTATCACAAAAAGTCATTGTCGTAACCTAACTATTATAGAATTATGTGACATAATATAACAGTGTTAGTGTGTCACCATGATCAGGGCTTTTATGAAAATGGGTAGTAATCCTGCAGTACTAGCAACCGTTCTCAAGACAAGTGCTAATAGTTCACAAAATGTGTGAACTATTAGCACTTGTCTTAGAAATGTTTAAATTAACTGTAGGTGTTTTATATTTAAGGTGTGATTTAGGAATTTGTATTTAACTTAATTTAACTGAAAAATTAAATTTATTTTCTTCATTATGCTTAATGTAATGCGTCTACTACTTGATTGTCAAGATACGTAACAATAAATTTGGAGTTTAACATTCGTTCGAACTCAACTTAGTAAGTCAAATACTTTTAACATGTGAATGTTTCATCAATATCCGTAATTATTTGCTCACGGTTTGATTAAAAACAATTATAAATAATATTATTATAAAAAATATAAAACTCTGCATACCAACAACATCATCATCATCATCAGCCTATGATAGTCCACTCCTGGACGTAGGTCTCTCCTTTTAACTATGCGTATGGACGCATTAGGAGGCCCATAATCGCCACGCTGGGCAAGCGGATACAACATACAACAACAACATATTAGCATATAATTGTATATTATACCAATAACAGTAAGTCGGTAAGCTACCAGTGCTATTACCACTACCATAATGTATAATTATTCCAAAATTCAAACAGGATGAAGCAAGTTAAATCAACAGCCAAAATTCAGCTCTCGGCAAAATATGGGTTTTACTTCCATATAATACTCGTACAATCTACATAGCATTTCACCCTCCTGCGATACCAGTGCAGCAAACAATTTTCTTTTATTTTTAAATTAAGTAGGTACGCATTAATAGTCCGCCAAGAGGCTTAATGCTGTTTTGAAAATGTTTCTTTTCGGAGGCGTTTGCTTTATGGTTTTTAATTTTACATAAAAGGAAATTCGGAATTCACGGGGTAACTTTTTACAGGATTATTCTTATGAAGGGGTATCTACCGCTATTTGGGTTCTTACAACTTTTAACACAAAACATCAAGAACTTTGAAAGAGGCATATTTCTAGAAGAATGCATTATTCGTACCTATTATCAATGTGGTAGTAGTAAGAATACATTTATTTTTTTCTAAGAGCCGAATAAAAGATTGAAATGTCACTGACCATTCTTTGATGGCAGATTGATGTTGGGCAGCAACGTCATCATAGTAGAATGTGTCTACTACGATGCTATGATGAGTAATGTTACTGCGATCGCCAATCCGCTTGCCCAGCGTGGCTATTACGGGCATTTACCTCCTAATTTGTCTTCATATAATATGCATAGTGGCATATCAGTGGACTGAGATAGGCTGATGATGTAATCATCAATAAAAAGACGGACAACGCCAACAAGGTGGTTCGCATCTACTTTAATCTACGGAACCTAAATTAGCAGATCCTCTTTCCAAAGACCGATTAGCAATTCTTATCGCCGCGTACTGAACCCAAAGTCTTAGCGCTCCCCTCTCGTATTTTGTTTATCTTGTCATTTCATTAATTCACTAATTAGACCCGTGTTGACTGTTTCAATACACCGACTCTTACACGCGCCGCACGGGCGAACTTTTGTCACTTTAATTGAGTTATTTTTGATTAGAGATAGTAATTCTACCCAACGGGACGCCACGTTCGCTTAAATTTATTTGTAAGCACGGAAACAAACAAATTACGGAGTTTAGGAATAAATTCACTCCGGCAATGGACTCTCGATTTTTAGATGACCCTAATAACGGTCCGGGAAACATTTGCCATTTATTTCTCGCTAAATTGAATGTTCATTTTACAAATCAATTCTTAATTACACCAATACAAAACAGGCATTCTGCTGCAATCTATTCGAATTCATTTCTGTTTGATTTGATTATTATATAACAATATGACAATAAGCGCATTCGTAAATAATTGTAATTAGTCCGCCAGACCGTTCAAAATGCAGTTTTATTCCAAAAGGCATGCACCATGCGTTAAAGTTCGGTGCACTTTTTTGGATAGCTCTAAGTGTACTCGCTCCCACTCCGGAATTTTAACGTACTCGTTTTCCGTGCGATTACAACACACGTAGCAAAGTGCTACGACATGGACATATTGGACATCGATTCGCCCAAACGTGAAACGCAGACACATCTCTGTCATAGGAGTTCCCGAACTTTCTTGCGTGCCGGCGCCGGTTTCTTCATAAGAGAACCTTAATTTCGACCTTTTAATTTTCGTGATGCTAACTTAAAAATCATGCTTTTCTTTAGGGTGAACTTCCACTGGATGAGAAATCCCACCCTACCAACATTTTTTACATGGCTTCACAATTAAGGCAGTGTACGGTATATACCTACACTCAACCAAACTAGAATCAGGTCATTCTTTGCATGCGATTTGTAACGTGACTTTAACATAATAAGTTCACCTCATCTGTGTCCACAGATCCTTTACTATCACATTTTAATGAAAAAGTCAGATTTTATATCGTTTTCGTGATAGTTTCTATGTGATAAATCTCCTACAGCGGCCCTAGCACATTTTGTGTCTTACAACAACTTGCAGCTTTTATACTCGTACAGACTACTGCAATCGAATTTTCCACATCATCGAGTGAAGGTGCATTCAAACCAAAAGATCATTCGCTGTTCTATTCCCCGTTCTACGAAATCAACCAATCACGTTTTTTGTAACGATTGAATTTCGTAGAGTGGGGGGTTAGAATAGCGAATGCTCTTTTGGTTTGAACGCACCTTTAGATGCTAAAAACAAGGAGGCTAGAAGGAAGTAATGGGGGAACGCAGCTGAGACATTAACTTGCAGCTCCTGCAACTGGAAATGGGGTGAATGAGCACATCAAGCGCTCGACATCCCGCTCTATTTCGTCCAAAACATAACATAACCTTATGATGCTACTAGCCAGCATGTCCTTGCTGAATGCGTCTTGTACGCAGCAGCGAGATATGACGTGTTTGGCAGGGATAGGCTGGAGGAGAAGGAACTCAGGGAGGTCGACCTTACAGACGCTGCAGTTCTGCAAAAAAAAATTGGAAGGCCAGAGGGAAGTATTTGGGGGAACGCTACCGGAACATTAACCAGCAGTTCCAGCTAAGGGAAATGGGGTGAATGAGCACATTGGATGCTCGACATTATTTTATTTCGACCTTACCTGTATTCTTCTTTATACTATTCTTTAACCCTTAGATGCATAGTGATGTATATATGCATCATCTATTCTCGACTCTATTGACAACCCGTCAGAATTCAAATTTGAATAAATCTTTGTCAAGGTCATGCATTTAAGGGTTAATTCTTCATCCTTTGGACTTGCAATCTACTACTTACCGCAAACGCTATTCGAAAGCATAGCGTTAGAAGCAGTGTTCTCTTTGCTTCTCCAAATAATAAATAAATAAATAATAATAAATAATAATAAAGTGTTGTTCTTCGTCTTTGGATAAAAAAACTATGGACAGTCACGTAAGTAGAGCCAGATTTAATTGAGCCGCCAGCCGTCCCCTGAGATGGTCTTCCTTATCCCGCACAGATAACTGTGTCTAGATGGACCAATTAATTTCGTGATGAATTAATGTCCTTTGTTAAGTGTGTTATACAGGGTGTTTTTTTTTCGACCGTTCAAATTCTACGTAGTGAATGTGTAGGTCATACTCACCAACTTTTACTATGGGGACAACGTCGAAATCGCGAAAAAAAAATCAGCTGTTTCATACAAATTGGCGGCATTACGCCGGCCGAAATGTATGAAACAGCTGATTTTTTTTTCGCGATTTCGACTTTGTCCCCATAGTAAAAGTTGGTGAGTATGACCTACACATTCACTACGCACAAATTGGCGGCATTACGCCGGCCGAAATGTATGAAACAGCTGATTTTTTTTTCGCGATTTCGACTTTGTCCCCATAGTAAAAGTTGGTGAGTATGACCTACACATTCACTACGTAGAATTTGAACGGTCGAAAAAAAAACACCCTGTATGATGGGGATAAAGTGTAACTAAAGTGAAATAAAAGCAAATTATGAATCATGACTTTTTATTTTTAACAAATGGATAATAAAATAAAAACATATGTGAACAGACATTAATTTAATCTATACTGCAGTTACAGCAATAATAGGACTACTACTAAATAGGAGACTTTAGATTAAGTTAGTATGTACCAACATGGATAATAAACGATGTTAAGTTTTGTTTGTACAATAGAAAATAAGAGCAAACGTGACTTTAACCTGGTTTATACATATTAACATAATAAAATACAAGGTACCAAAGACTGGTAATCACAAAAGTAATGCAATTACAATAATTTACAGAAATAAAGCAATTGCAACAATCAGTCAATAACAATACAAACAGCAATATAATAAGGCAGAACCATACCTGTTCTTACTCCCCACCTCGATTAAAAATGTAATGAAAAAAATAAGCAAATAATAGACGTAATAGTACATTGAGTAAGGCCGATACAAGCCGAAGGCGCGGGCATTTTTTCTTGTGAAAGTACCGCCCGTGGCACACACAATGTTTCTCATCACTCTTGTGAGGGAAAAAGTAATAAAAATTATTTTTACTAAACTTCTCGCAAATTATATAAATCATTTCTAAAAAAGTAGCGATTAAGTGATACTGACAAGGCACTATGTGAGTTATGCTGCCCTGGTAGGTACTTCGATTATTCCATTTATATTACCTACTACGAGTATTATACTATTGTGCTATATATGATATATATTGCCGTAGTACATAATGACGCACCTACGGCGCGCATCGCCTGCACACATTGACGCACTTACCGAACAGGTGTGATGAAAAATTAAATATGAAGCATCCTGTAGGTGGAAGTCTATGTTTTCCGCACAATAGACAATACGCCCCACCGCGAATGATTGATATAGAGTGCTGCGTTTTTATGTTGGCACAAATAAATCATCTCCGTCTCAATTAATGTCTCGTCGATACTTCCACTCGGAATGGGACAGGCGTTTTTCTCTGATTGATAATACTGGAGAAATGGCCGCCCAATATATTTATACTTTAGCTGGAATAGGTTTTACCCAAGAAAGTAAAATGGACGTTCAACTTCATTTTGCGGCACTGCAAAAAATGAGATCGTTTCTTTTTTGTTACTTGAAGATAGAATACAATATTTTATATACAATATACACCTTTACTTAATGCCTCAGAAAGTTTCCTTCGTAATCAAATGAATGAATGTTTTCCCAATTAATTTGTTAAGTACCTTAATAAAGTTAAAAGCGATGTTAAAATTGAAGTTCGTTGAAACATTCTCTAATTTCAAACAGGTACCTATACCTACATGTTTAATTTAGTAATGGTTTAGTGCTTATCATAAAAGTAGAATCTAGTAAATAAGAATAAGGTATATAAAATTATCTTAAGATTTTTCATTCCCACGCCTACATGCATTTTTTATTTTATTTTACTAAACATCATAATTTTGGCCCCTTAAGAATAATATCTCGCTAGCAAGGAATAGCTTTCTCTTTCCATATACTTAGTTTTAGTCCCTTTACTTTACAGAAAAAATATTTTTAACGAAGATTACCTATTTTTAAAACAGTTCATTCATCGCTGAAAGCCTGTCAAATAAATACCCGGAAATGGGCTCTCTGTTCAATCGTGTAAAGGATACAGATTATACAGAACCCTTCACTTGACTTTGTTGTTTAATAACTTGTCAAAATGATGTTGCCAGCCATGTCTTATTTAGAATAACCGACACCTGAAAAAGCACCTCTGCAAATTCTCCCTAACACGTATTTCGTGTCAGATTGATGCATGGGCCCGAGTATTTCTTTGTGCCAGCGTCATCAATCTTACAGATCTATTAGCGTCGTTTTTGGCGCCTCCTAATTATTTGAGTTCACCCTAATAGTGCTGGAATAACTCGAGTCTGTAGTCGAAGCTTGAGATTTGAGTTCTTTATCCTAGTGTTGCCAGAAACTCGAGTGTTAAATCAATATTCAACTGAAGAGCAATAAACTAAACTTCTCGTTAAGGAAGAATTGAGTCTGCTGGTTGGTCGCATTTGTCAACCACTTACTCCTAAATTTTTATTGCAAATTCTGTAATTACTCAAGCAGGATTACTTTTATTTGATGTTTTTGGATATTTTTCAAAATGAGAGAAACTTTAGATTTAGCACCTGATTTAAACTCCCCATCCTTTTTTAACCATGGCTATAAACGAAGGAAGGGTAGCTGTCTTACTGCGAGGTACCTATCGCACTAATCCTGTGTTAAGCCATGTAGTAACAATGTTCAATTTGTTTCAGAGTAGGAACGAGCTCTACCTTGTTAACAGTTGGTAGTGTTGGTACCTGTCTACATACACGGTGTTACGCGAGCATTGCGGAAGATTTTAACTATGCTTTTTAGATATCAAAATAAACAAAAAATATTATGAGACCTAATGTCAATTCTACCAAAAAAAAAAATTTTTTTTCTTTTTTTAGGCCGATTTGAATACTTTTTAACATTTCCAGTACTTTTTATCATAACAACAATTTGTTTAAATTATTTATTTCAATTGTTTTTTTTAGGTAGAGGTTATTTCGTCAAGTCTATTCGTATTTTTTGATTGTCAGGCAAAAGGTGTGGTAATATTAGAACACATTGTGGTAGCATTGTAATCCAAAAGAAGTTAAATGACGAGTTACGTCGAAAAACTTATTTCGAAAAAAGGTTGATTATCTCTGAAACCAAGCCGAATCCAGGAAATTTTATGTAACACTAAAGACTCTAAATATGGTCAGGAATCCAGCATTAAAATCTTTCGGAATGCTGACGTTACACCGTGTATATTACCTATGCATTACAGACTGTTATCCTACGAGATTCAAATCATTTTTAGACACACTAACTAAGTATACCCTTTTCATTAATATAAAATCTAGCTGACTGAAATTTAAAATCTTTTAAAGTATTATTCCTCAATATTGTCCAAATTTACATTTCTCGCGCTATAACATTTTTATATCAACAAACGAAAAATAGGTTTCCAAATAAAGCTCCCTCTTTAAATTAAGACTCGAGTTGCAATGTAACCAACACTACGCCCTCCAAGATGGGGGATAAACAAAGTCTTATTAAATTGTTTTCGTTGTCGTCTCGAATTCGACGCACAAATTTAATCCCGATGCCGATCCCGGGCCAGCGATCCGAGATTGTCTATCAAAAAGGCAAAAGTTTTAATTAGTCTTGGAGACAGTAATCTATTAATTTTGAGAGGGATTCCCATCCGGCTTTATGGGAGAACTATTTATAACCGGATGATTCGATTTATAAACATCGTGTGACATTTGGAAACAAGATTAACGGTCTGTTTCAAAATTCCGGGTTAAATATCCGTCAGTTATTAATATCACTACCCTTTCCTCAGGCATTTAAAAGATAAGGACAGAACATTTATCTGGCAAATATACTTTATTCGGAGGTGGTGAAACAGGCCCTTAGGGGGAATTAACAAAATCTCGCTCCGGATCGTTTCTGATCGAACAGAAATCCTTGTCTCCAGCATGACATCACCAGTGTTATAAGAGTAGGGAAGCTTGCATTGGACCAGCTTCGGGCTGTCCTTAAATTAAGTCATTTTTAATTGTAAGTGATGGACAAAGCCTCTTACGAATTTCAGCATTTGTATGTTGTGACTAAGGATGTTTGTGATTTGATACTTTGCGAACTTTTCTCTGTTTTATTAATTAGAATATACTGAGGTACTAGTTACATTAATTAACGAGAAAAAATATAGGTTTGTATAATTATAAGATAATCGTGTAGACTCCAGTTCAATACAGTTCAGTTCGTGTAGACGACCAATTCGAACCCTAAGCCACTCAGGAAGTTTGTAGGTCACTATAAATCAAATAGTAAGAAATCTCTTACTAGCTGGGTCATTGTCAGTCCAAAAAACAAAAGTTGTCCATTCGGTGGTCAAAAGTTAACAGCTTTTATAAGTCTATGTTACGGTTTGATTGCATAGGGCTATAGACCGGGGAACCTAGTTAGACCGTCAATTGTCTTGTCCAAAAACTAATACAGGAATTCCTTAACTTTCAGTATGTCCACCGAAAAGAAGTTAACCTAAATCTGACAATGACCCAGTTGTCAATTTGACAAGGTTCTAGAGTGGCCTACGGTTCCAATTGGTTGACCGTAAATACCTATTTAATGTAAAACATTGATTTACGTAAAACACCGATAGTACACATCAACAATGGTTATGCACCACTAGTTGGTGCACCACAAGCAATCTAATTTTATTAAATTAAAATGAAACTAGGTACTGCATCAGTGGAAATAAAATCCAAAACAGATAGACTACATTTTTAACGACTTTACATCATTATTAGGTTTCTACTGTAAACAAGGAACTCTTATAGTTTCGCCATGTCCGTCTGTATGTCTGTTTGTCTGTCCGCAGCATTGCTCATTGGCCGTTATATCGCCATACATATTAATCACGCCGACAAATTGTTAGAATAAAATATTTTAAAAAATGTTTTTTTCGTGTGCCTTACTCGTACAGGGTGGGGATTTTTTTTTGTGTAATCCTACAGTGCGGCGTATCGTTGAAAGGATCTTTTAAAAATAATAAGTGTCCTAAAATAAAGTTTTTTTCTAAAGTCAATATTTTCAGAGACAACTGGTCCAGATTAATAAAAATTGTCTCCCACCTCCCTCTAACTTTTGGTAAGTGGGCTTATAGAATACTGCTTCGAACATAATCGGTTCAGCCGTTTTGAACAACTACAGAACCCTAACACGGAGCATGGCCCGACATGCTCTTGGCCGGTTTTTTATTTCCATTGTACCTAAGTGGGTTTATCTTTCATCAGCATAAGCGCAGCTTGGTTACCGACGCTGAATTTAATTATCTGATATAAAATTACAAAATATGAATTCTCATTATGCAAATACAGTGAAATCATAGTAAGCGTGGAAATACTAAAATTATAAAGTAGAATGGAAGCTGGCGCGACGCCCGACGTCTGGAGTTTGTTCAAAAATTGTGATTTCAGGTCCCAAAATTGTATTAAAAATTGTTTGAATGCTTGCATCGGTTTGCTTAGCACATAAAGGGAGAAATTTCTAAGTAACGATTCGATAATAAATAGAAATTAAAGAATGCACGGCCAAAATCAAAATCGAGGATTTGTCACTGTCACTCTAACGAAGAATTTGTTTGAGTGACAGAGACATGCTCGACATTTACGAATTTCGAAGTTCGCGTTGGTAGGCCAGGGCCCAGGAGACTCGAGTTTAACGACCGCAATGTGTATGTAATCAAGAGGCAATAATATTCAAATGATTGGTTTACAATGTAAAGTTCCGAACATGTTCCTGGCAGCGTCGCGCCTCTTTCACGGCGCGATATTAACAACAAAGTCCGCAGTTAAGTTATTTTGGCACATCCCATTTCTGCACTTAGTCCGTAATCTGAATTATTTATATCTCTTAGTAGATAGGCGGAATTTAGCGGGAAATAGGTTTTTTTCGTTTAGCGATTTTTACCGACCGTGAAAACACTTCTTATTTTTTTTAATCAAACATACATAACGTATAACCCAATGTACAAGTTTCAGAACATTCTCAAAATTTCGGGAATATACTCGGAAATTTCCGAGAATTTTCATGAGAATCTATGAGTAAGTTCCCATTAAGAATGTTTCTATGAAAACTTATAAAAAATGTTATGAAAAATATTGTATTTCACAATTGAGTAATCAAAGCATAAACTATGTACTTTAAAAGGCATGTATATACAACGGTTTTGGCATAATTAGATTGCTCATAAGATTTAAATTGCCGAGAACATTCTTAGAAGTTTCGAGTTTCGAAATTTATGAAACTTCTCCTCGGTACATTGCTTTGCTAGTACCAAGTAGTGGTCTAATAATGGGATCTTGGAGAATCGGTAAAGTCGGTCTAATTTGTTTTTATTCGGTAATTATGCTTTAAGATCTAGTAAATTGCTTCATCAGATCATCAATATCATCATGCGATAGGGTGGATCCTGGTCCACTGCGTAGGCCTCTCCTATCAACTATGCGTTTACATGCATCAGAAGGTAGATGCATTATGCATATGCAATCGCCACGCTGAGCAAGCGCGTTGGCGACTGCAGTAGTTAATGTGATGTCCACTATGATGAGTGTGATGACGCTGCTGCCCATGAATGTTTTATCAAATAATGGTCAGTGACACTTCAATCCTTAGTCGAGTGTGCAGTAAGCTGGGCTCCGATGGAATTGGATGGAATGGCCTGAGTAATAACCGCATTAACCGCGGTTTGATGTGCAGCGCAGCATTCGGTGAACAGAGTAATTAAACTGAGCTGCGGCTTTCAATCCCTGTGAAATAAGCCAAATATCTACAATCAACATTTAAAGGTATTATTTTGCCCAAATTTTTTAGGGTTCCGTTCAAAATGGCAAAAACGGAACCCTTATAGTTTGTCCATGTCCGTCTGTCCGTATGTCCATCTGTCCAAAGGAGGGTGGGTAAATTGGCCTATTAACCAATAACGACAAACGGTATGCCTCTGGATAGCTTATGTTAAGCTCCGAAACTTTTACTATGGCAGAAACTTCCAAATATGTGTGTGAAGAAACTTAATAGCACTTAAAAACTGGGAGTTACAGAGTATTTAATTATCGCAAGTGTTCGTGATTGACAGTTAGTGACCGTCATTATTACTCGTTCCTAATAAGTCTTAAATTAATAAAGTGTTCAATTTCCGCAAACATGTCCTAGTCTCGTAAGGTACTCTGTATATGTATATAAAAATACATTTAAGAATCGTTGTTGTCCAAAAAATATTCAAAGGTGAATATTACGAAATAAATGTCTCATGGGTAAATGATTGTTTTAGCTATAACTTTTTTCTCACAGTTGTTAGACTATCTCTGCCCAAACAAAAACTGTAGAGTACCTACAAAACAACCTTTCATAAAATATATAGCTTGTTGTTATTGGATATTAGGCCAGGGTCCATACATTTTTGCCCATCCTCCATTGTGTCCCTCTAACTTTTTATCCGTGGGTCTAAAAATATGGAAAAAATAATGAATAGTGGGCTTATAGAATACTTTAAAATAAAACTAATTTGAACATATTCGGCGTCGCCGTTTTTGAATAACTACGGAACCCTGAGCACGACCAGACATACTCTTGGCCGGTTTTTGTTATATTTTTCACTTGATTCTCAAACAAACGAATGCTACTTCGCGCTACGCTCCAATGTCATTAGCATTACTTTACTCACTAGTGATTAAAATGCGTTTTTACTCGCTCGTATTACAGGATAAATAAGAAATTTATGAGCCAGTGAGGGGAAAATATAATTGCAGCTTTTGTAGTAGGTACAGCAAATAAGGCCATATTTTAATTACACATTTATGAGCGTTTTCTCGTTGGTGATAAAAATAATGGAATACCTAAATGAAGTTTTCATGTTTCACAACCCGCGCCCGCAGAATTCTTCCAGCAATGTACTCATAATGAGTCTGGGAGCGTCTTGCGAGAGTAAGTACCAGTCATTAACTTGTTGTAGCTATACGGAATGTCCATTCTGCGTTTTATTACCCACGAAAAGCCAAGCGCTGCTTCCTCTTTAATAACCCGAGTCAACTCTTTTAAGATGACTTTAACTCCAGAGATCGCGCATTTACCTAGGTACATACCTTTTAACGCTTTGTTGGCACGTATGTCTTGAGTGATTATCTTATCACAATTGTAATATTCGCAGCATGATACATATAATAATTTTTAATAAAATTAAGAGAAGTAAGGATATTTTCAGATCAGGTAATATAATTATGTATACGCATATGTGTATATATTTAATTTTAAGTATCTTCATGTATCTATCTTTTATACATCCCATCATCATCATCATCAGCCTATGATAGTCCACTGCTGGACGTAGGCCTCTCCTATTAACATCATATAGACGGATTAGGAGGTAAAGCCCATAATCGCCACGCTGGGCAAGCGGATTGGCGATCGCAGTAATGTGTGTCCACTATGATGACGCTGCTGCCCACCACCAATCGTTATAAAAAAAAAATGGTCAGTGACACTTCAATCCCTTAGTCGACTCTTACGACACCCGCAGGAGGAGTTGGGGTGGTGACAAATGTATTCTTACTGCCACCACGCGGCCTTTTATACGTAGCGTCGCTTGATACCCACATCAAGCGACGCTAGCCTTAATTGAGCTTACCGTAGGGTCGAGTTATATAAGATGTCCCAAGATATTTATTTATATGTCAGTGACGATGTTGGTATTGCATTAATCTTAAGATCTACGCAGACCTACAGATGCTTTCTGAGGAGCTTTTATTAAAGATTCCTCGACTATCGACACTAGAAAAAGAGAACAGAGGGAAGCTTCAACAATCGAGTCATAGGTCTCGAAAAAACATATTCACATGTATAAAAAATCACCAAATAAAAAAACGACTTCAATCGATTTCTCCATAATCCCATCACCAGACCCTGGCGTAGTGGCGGGACCATCTCGGTTTATTTTGGAGTCTGTTATAAAAGAATTATCGAAATTGGTTGGCGTGATATTAAATTATTCGTCCAATTTCATGGATGCTATTGACAGAACTGGGCCAAATTAGAATTAGAAGCAATAGATTTCAAAAAACCGGCCAAGTGCGAGTCGGACTCGCGCGCAAAGGGTTCCGTACCATTATCAATTTATTATTAAAAAATACAGTTAAATCAACCTACCTCAAAAACTATACGAGATAATTTAATCAAACTAAAAATCGTTGATGGAGTTTATTAAAGTGCATAACATATATTATTTTTAGAATTTTATATCGCGTAGCTTAAAAAATAGAGGGGGGGACACATTTTTCAGACTTTGAGAGCTGATATCTCGAAAACGATTTGCTTAAATAAAAATGAGATTTTTAAATCTTCATATCATTTTCAAAGACCTTTCTATTAATACCCCACACGCTTATATACAACAAAAAAAAAAATTTTATTCCTCAGTTACATGTATGGAGGGCCCCCACCCCAATGGGTTTTTTTTTATAATTTAGTATCATAATCCTGTGGCGGTCCATACAACACATATCCTTACCAAATTTCGTTACTGTAGCATTTATAGTATCCGAGTAAATCGGCAGTGACAGACGGACAGACGGACATGACGAATCTACACTATAAGGGTTCCGTTTTCGACATTTTGGCTAAGGAACCTTAATAAACAAAGAATCATCTAAATCGGTTTATTCAGTCGGAAGTTCTGATGTAACAACACAAAAATATCGGTTGAGAAGACAAAGTCCATCGGGACCAAATTAAAATATATTATTTTATAATTATTAGATGTCATATACCAAAGAAAAACGACCAAGATCACCTATGTCCGAGGTGGGGATCGAACCCACGTACTCAGCTTTCGCGGCTGATGCCTGTACCCCTCGGCCACTCGGTCTTAGCAACCACTGGTCAAATTTCTCGGATATATGCAATCCCTTACAAGGCTAGGCGCCTTTGACTTTTGCAATATGTTCAATATATTATTTTGTTAAGATTCAAAATTTACCGTGGTAATTTGTGGTCGTTCACTATGGGACTCATTAGGAGGCTCAGAGTCACTCAACGAGCGATGGAGAGGGCAATGCTCGGGGTTTCTCTGCGAGATCGCATCAGGAATGACGAGATCCGCAGAAGAACGAAAGTGACTGACGTAGCCCGAAGAATCGCCAGGTTTAAGTGGCAGTGGGCTGGCCATATTGCCCGGAGGACCGATGACCGGTGGGGTCGGCGTGTTCTCGAGTGGCGACCACGCACTGGACGGCGCAGCGTGGGAAGGCCCCCCACAAGATGGAGCGACGACCTGGTAAAGGTTGCGGGTGTCCAATGGATGCGGACAGCTCACGACCGATCTTTGTGGAACTCTCTGGGGGAGGCCTATGTCCAGCAGTGGACGTCAATTGGCTGATGATGATGATGATGATGATGAAGATTCAAAATTTACCAAGGACAAAATCGTGAGCGTTTGAATCATAAAGTCATCCGTTGTCTCTTAATAGGTCTACTGTATCTGTATACCCTGAATATATCGATACCTTTGGGTTCAATTGTCGTAAAGGACAAAATGCAGGTTTTCAGGAGAAGCAAAAAACTAAATTCTTTTTAGAAAACTGTCAATAACTTTTTTGTTATTTGACCTATATTTGTGACATCTATATGAAAACAATGTAGATTGTTGGTATCTTTGACCTGGTGTAGCAATCGTAGTGATAAGCTAAACGGCTTAGAAGTTAGATGTTGTAAAGGACACGTCAAAATGCTGTGTATGTCCTTTACACCCACGATTTTTTTGAGCAATTAGAGTTGATAGGGTCGTAAATGACGGTCTTAGATAATTTTCAAAATGGCAAAATGGTACAAATAGCGACTATTTTCCGCTTATTTTGCTCAAAACACATTTAAAACATATGGCGAACATATTTCATATGGCGAATGAAAGCTGGATTAGTGTTGTAGTATATTTTCTCTAAATATTTAGTCATAACAAAGAACTAGACAACTTATAAGTATGGAAACACTGTTTGTTTCAAAACTATATAACATTTTTGCAACAATTTTAAACTTATTGTTCTAGTGCTGCGCTGTCTCAATAGTAATTTAAACGTATAAGCTATTACTTCTAGCAGGGGAACACTTTCGTAGTTAAGTGTCATCATCCGGCTATATCAGTCCACTGCTGAACAACGGCCTTTCCTTAGCCTATGCGTATGAACGCATTAGGAGGTAAATGCCCATAATCGCCAAGCTGGGCAAGTGGGTTGGCGATCGCAATACTGTGCCCACTATCATGATGCCGCTGCCCATCATCAATCTTCGATAAATAAATGGTCAGTGACACTTAAAACCCTTAGCCAACTCTTACCACGGAATAGTTGGGGTGGTCACTAATGTATTCTTACTACCGTCATCACGCAGCAATATGGCTTTCATGGGGTTTCGTAGTATAAGTAAACAACAAACACTAGGTAATGGTAATAGTAAAGTTTAATAGAAACTGTTCAAGTAGTTCATGCTTATGTGATGTGACTCTTACCACGGAATAGTTGGGGTGGTCACAAATGTATTCTTACTACCGTCATCACGCAGCAACATGGCTTTCATGGGGTTTCGTAGTATATGTAAACAACAAACACTAGGTAATGGTAATAGTAAAGTTTAATAGAAACTGTTCAAGTAGTTCATGCTGAGTGGTCAGTGACACATGTAGTAATTGTAAGACTTTACAATAAAGAACTAGAAATACCTACGGGTTAAGTACCCCGGTACTGAAGGCACAGATTGTACCTATTTCTAGAATTAAACTCCTAGATACGACTATAATGTCTTTAAATATTATTTTATTTCAACTTATTTCTACTGAAGATTCAGAATTACTGTCACATATATGTATTAACTAGGTACTTGGATAGTGACTGATTACAGTTTACTAATTATAGTTCGTGAAATATAAATTGGCAACTTTCTACCTACATTATAGTAAAAATAAACATGCAATTTATATTTCGCGAACTATACCTTTAGTGTATTTTATTTACATAAATACTACGAAAGCTGTTCCCTCTTAGACTTAAAAGTTGCGTGGATTACGTTGATTTGACATGAAAGACTATTAATATATTTCCCATACAATTGTTTGTATTTGTACAAACAAATTTATGGTAATAAACAACAACAAAAATGACTTCGGTCCTTTACCACCCGGATCATTCAATAGTAATTGTATAAGAAATATAAGAATTAATGTTTCGTGTCGGTCGCAAAGGACGACGAAGAAAAAACTTGTTCTTTAAGCCCAAGGTGGCCATAGAACTACATAAAGTAATCGTAAAAAGTAAGGGCGTAAAGGACAACACAAAACGTATTAGGTCACTTACGGCAGTTTTTTATTTGTCCATTTACTTTACGACACAGATAATTATTTATAATAAATGACTTGATATTTACGCCCCATTTGCTAAGCTATTTTTGCAAGACCATAGTAGAAAATCTTGGTCGTAAAGGCAACTTTTTAAGAGATATCGAAACTTTAAATATACAGATCGATAGCGCTTGAAATTCTGAACAAAACTGTATAGGTATATATAACCCATTTTCGCCAAAATGTCCTTTACGACAATTGAACCCAAAGGTATCGATATGTCGGAAGGCGTTTCCCAGTGACTTGTCTAATGGCGGAGCTTGTCGTGACACAGTCGAGTCGGGTTGCGGTCGCGGTCGCTGGCTGCGACAGCTGGTTGGATAATCACTATCCATGGTAGATGGCTGACATGACTAGAGAATATTATATGATAATTAATTTGAGAGGATTCACTTTATTTATTTATTTATTGACAAAAAGTTACATGACATTACAGTTTACAACTAATGCGTCACGAACTGAAACTAATAATACAATTTAAATATGAAATGTTGCGGTCTTAAATAAAGATGTCATTTTATGCTTACACTATCTATGGTTTTAGTGGGAGTGTAGTTTTAGTCATAAATATTAGGCCACCCGTACATCTGTAAGTTCTTACGTAAGTTATAGGGACGGAGCTATCCTAAGGAATGAGAGGTGAACATCACTATCTCATTCCTTAGTATAGCTCCGCCCCCATTACTTACGTAAGAACTTACAGGTTTACAGCTGGCCTTATAAAAAGCGTAAGTTACTTAGACGCTACTGTTTACTACCCAATCTCATAATAACCTGAATGATGTATAATCACTGTAGGTGTATATACGCGGGAAACAGTTTCTCAGTGATTTGTCTAATGGCGGAGCTTGTCGTGACACAGTCGAGTCACGTTGCGGTCGCGGTCGCTAGCTGCGACAGCTGGTTGGATAATCACTATCCATGGTAGATGGCTGACATGACTAGAGGATATGTGATAATTAATTTGAGAGGATTCACTTTAAATATGAAGTGTTGCAGTCTTAAATACAGATTTCATTTTATGTTCGGGTAAATCAACTTTTTTCTGTCTGTTATTACCATGGTTACGGTCGCGTGAATCACGCTGGTTTTATGCAAAATTAAGTAGCGTAATTTTGCATAAAACCAGCCTGACTCAAGCGACCGTCGACCGTAACCATGGCAATAACAGACAGAAAAAAGTTGATTCACCCGTTTACACTATCTATGGTTATAGTGGGTGTATAGTTTTAGTCATAAATAACACACAAATCGTAAGTTACTAGACGCTATTGCTTACTACACAATCTCATAATACCCTGAATGATGTATAACCACTGTAGCTGTATATTAAGCGGGAAACCGTTTCTCAGTGACTTGTCTAATGGCGGAGCTTGTGGTGACACAGTCGAGTCGGGCTGCGGTCGCGGTCGCTGGCTGCGACAGCTGGTTGGATAATCACTATCCATGGTCTACGGCTGACATGACTAGAGAATATGTGATAATTAATTTGAAAGGATTCACTTTATTTATTTATTTATTGACAAAAAGTTACATGACATTACAGTTTACAACTAATGCGTCACGAACTGAAACTAATAATAAAATTTAAATATGAAATGTTGCGGTCTTAAATACAGATTTCATTTTATGCTTACACTATCTATGGTTTTAGTGGGTGTGTAGTTTTAGTCATAAATATTAGGCCACCCGTACATCTGTACGTTCTTACGTAAGTTATAGGGACGGAGCTATCATAAGGAATGAGAGGTTACTTACGTAAGAACTTACAGGTTTACAGCTGGCCTTATACAAAACGTAAGTTACTTAGACGCTACCGTTTACTACACAATCTCATAATAACCTGAATGATGTATAACCACTGTAGCTGTATATTAAGCGGGAAACCGTTTCTCAGTGACTTGTCTAATGGCGGAGCTTGTCGTGACACAGTCGAGTCGCGTTGCGGTCGCGGTCGCTGGCTGCGACAGCTGGTTGGTTAATCACTATCCATGGTAGATGGCTGACATGACTAGAGAATATGTGATAATAAATATGAGAGGATTCACTTTTTTTATTTATTTATTGACAAAAAGTTACATGACATTACAGTTTACAACTAATGCGTCACGAACTGAAACTAATAATAAAATTTAAATATGAAATGTTGCGGTCTTAAATAAAGATGTCATTTTATGCTTACACTATCTATGGTTTTAGTGGGTGTGTAGTTTTAGTCATAAATATTAGGCCACCCTTACACCTGTAAGTTCTTACGTAAGTTATAGGGACGGAGCTATCCTAAGGAATGAGAGGTGAACATCACTAACTCATTCCTTAGTCCCCATTACTTACGTAAGAACTTACAGGTTTACAGCTGGCCTTATAAAAAGCGTAAGTTACTTAGACGCTACCGTTTACTACACAATCTCATAACAAGCTGGCTGCGACAGCTGGTTGGATAATCACTATCCATGGTCTACGGCTGACATGAAACTAGAAAATGTTAATTACTTTGAGAAGATTAACTTTAAATATGAAATGTTACGGTCATAAATACAGATTAAATTTTATGTTTATACTGTCTATGGTTTTAGTTGATGTGTAGTTTTAGTCATCAATATCACACAAAGCGAAAGTTACTTAAACGCTATCGCTTACTACACAATCTCATAATAACCTGAATGATGTAATAACCACTGTAGCTTATACACACTTATATACATAAGCGGGAAACCGTTTCTCAGTGACTTGTCTAATGGCGGAGCTTGTCGTGACACAGTCGAGTCGCGTTACGGTCGCGGTCGCTGGCTGCGACAGCTGGTTGGATAATCACTATCCATGGTAGATAGCTGACATGACTAGAGAATATGTGATAATTAATTTGAGAGGATTCACTTTATTTATTTATTTATTGACAAAAAGTTACATGACATTACAGTTTACAACTAATGCGTCACGAACTGAAACTAATAATAAAATTTAAATATGAAATGTTGCGGTCTTAAATACAGATGTCATTTTATTCTTACACTACCTATGGTTTTAGTGGGTGTGTAGTTTTAGTCATACATATTAGGCCACCCGTACATCTGTAAGTTGTTACGTAAGTTATAGGGACGGAGCTATCATAAGGAATGAGAGGTGAACATCACTATCTCATTCCTTAGTATAGCCCCGTCCCCATTATTTACGTAAGAACTTACAGGTTTACAGCTGGCCTTATACAAAACGTAAGTTACTTAGACGCTATCGCTTACTACACAATCTCATAATAACCTGAATGATGTAATAACCACTGTAGCTGTATATAAGCGGGAAACCATTTCTCAGTGACTTGTCTAATGGCGGAGCTTGTCGTGACACAGTCGAGTCGGGTTGCGGTCGCGGCCGCTGGCTGCGACAGCTGGTTGGATAATCATTATCCATGGTCTATGGTTAAAATAATCGGGAAATGGTGACTTATTTGTAGTATGTTACTGAAGATTGAACAGAAATGCTAAAGAGACCGACACCGGGTGACACATTTTCGATACAAAAAATTGGAAATGGGTTTACGATTCTCGCATATATCGCACTAACACACATAGGTACGAAAAAATTTTGGTGAATTAACCTCCTCCTTCTTTAAAGTCGATTAAAAAATGCTAGTACGGTAGCTAGGTACAAGGCGTAATATTTATTAGCAATGAACATGCTACGTGCTACGACGTAGGCCTTTGTAGAACGTCACGTTAGCGAAAAATAGTACAATCTAAAAAGAAGAGGGTATTTCTCGAATAGATTTGTGTATATGTGTGTAAGCGTCTAAGTAAAACTACTTTAATAGTTTACCATTTTAATTATCGATAAGGTACAATCGGTAGGTAGAGGTTCTTATTTTTAGTGTAGGACACGTGCGGAGGCTTCAGCGGTTAGAAGGGAAGAGAATTGCAGTTTCGGTGCACCGATGCGTCTGGTGTCGTGTGCGCGCAAGGGCGCTGTTGTCGCGCTCACGGAGCCGTCTGATTTGCTACCGAACGGTCGTCTGGATTGGTCAACGCCGATACCAGCGTTACCAGGCGTCAACAATATATGAACAGAAATTCCGACACAGGGGCTATTTCATACATTAGTATCAAAATGCTGGACTTCCTGGAAACCCTTAACTTTCGATTATGGTCGTGACGCACCTGTCAAACTTAATAAGTAATACCCAACAAACTAGGATTATTTTATAAGGTACTTAAGTTCTATGATGATCTAATTGAAAGCCAACTTAATATATCGAATAAACTTATTAAGTACTGGATCCTAATAACTGCTAATAAGATTTTGAATCTATTTATAATGAACGGTTCACGAATCTAACTCGAGGACCTATAGTCGTGACTCGTGACACATCTGTCAAACTTAATAAGAAATCCTAAGAACCTACGATTACTTTATAAGGAGGTACCTACTTAAGTTCTATGATGATCTAAATTAAAGCCAACTTAATATCCAATAAACTTATTAAGTACTGGATCCTAATGACTGCTAATAAGATTTTGAATCTAATTTATAATGAACGGTTCACGAATTTAACTCTAGGACCTAGTAGAGGAAATAGTAGGTATATAATATCTCCTGCGTCGTCGTTCGAATCTACGGGAATATAATAAATATACACTAGAATCGAGCTCCTTCTCGAGTACAAGACGTTTCATAAATGTAGGCCGCTACGTGTGACCCCGATGTAACGTTATCATAGATAGTTCAACTTATAGACGTCGCATACGAGTGACCCCCGCTGCATTCATATAGCAAGCCTACCGGGAACTTCGAAATTCGTAAATTTCGAGGATTCACCTTTGTCACTCCAACGAAGTTTGCGCATTTCGAAGTTCACGGTAGGGCTCAGGTCTAGTTGCCATTCTGCAATCACATACGATAAGTCAAGTAATCATTTCCATACGTCATGGTCGGACCTCACGTAGTTTTTCGTTCGAATCTGTCATTTTAATACATTTATTACTTATCGGTTATCATAGGTATACGATTGCAAAATGGTATCTTTGGCTAGGCGTGCTGGAAGGTATGCCATCTTGTGGACTATGTCAAAAGCGTTTATTTGACATTCATAATTCAAGGTAAAACCTTACGCGTAGAAAGGTCTGCCATGTCGTAGCTTCAATCTAATGCTAAATGAGTACAATACGGCCCGTTCGGCAGATGTTGCATTGATACGAATCAACTTCTTCATGTTACGCCATGTATAAGTCAGCGAACATAGCTTGTGATTTATACAAAGACATGCAATTAAATGCACCAATCAGAATACGCAAAACGCTCGCTTCACCACACTTCGATTTTAGCCACGTGGGTCTCTAAAGAAAATACACAGACATCTTTAGGACCCGGGGCCATATGGTGATGGCAGTAAGAATACATTTGTCACCAATCTGACTTTTCCCTTGGGTGTCGTAAGAGTCGTAAGTGATTTACTTATTGAAGATAAATGATGGGCAGCTGCATCATCATAGCGGAGTGGACACGCTGCTGCGATCGCCAACCCGGGGCTATTATGGCCATTTCCGCTTAGGTAATAGGAGAGGCCTTTGTCCAACAGTGGACTAATACACAGCCTCCGTAGCCTAGTTGGTAGCGACCCTGCCTACAAAGCCGGTGGTTCCGGGTTCGAATCCCGGCGAGGGCATTATTTGTGTATTTATTTATCACAAATATTTGTCCCTTGACGCTATGACGGCTGTCTATGTATTTAAGTATCTATATGTATCTATCTATTATATATATCGTCGCCTGGTACCCACAACACAAGCCTTAATTGAGCTTACCGTGGGACTAGGTTGATTTGTGTAAGATGTCCCAAGATATTTATTTATTTATTATATTTATTTAATATAGGCCAATGGTGGTGGTCTATAGGGTTCCTTGTCTGTGAACGTAATATATCGTCTAAGTTACTGACCGTCTGGCAGCCGTTGCATTTTTCATACACATCGACATTTGAAGGGCAGGTCACACGTATTATTAAAAAGTAATCGAACTGTAGTTAGAGAACACAACACGTAACCTTTAATACTGTGAATAATGGAGTTAATTAATTGCAGAGCTTATTATTATAATACATATATTATTTTCGATTAGTATTAATAACTAGAAATACTTAACTACGTTATACTTACATATAAAGTGAACATCTATACTTCGCTTCTACATTAAATGATTTGATACCTACCTACATTAGTTTTATACGATTGCGGAAAATTTTTAACGATGATAATCAGCGAACTCACAGTAATAGAGACGTAGCCTCTCTATCGCCACTTATACATTCCTTCGTAAGTGTGACAGAGAGGAAATAAGTCGAATGTTATTCGCTGTGGATGCCCACATGAACGCATCGCATGATGGTACGCTAAAAATGTAACAGTTCAGGTTTCCACAAATACGCCGCCTAAAGAAGCATAACTTTCTTACTAGTTTGACAATGAGATGAGACTTCTTATCCACAAGTACATTACGTAGTTATGATTATTTAAACCGCACGATCGAGAAAAAGACGATAACAGACACGCGTTTAGTTTTTCCAAGCTTTATGATTCCCCGAAAATCCACTCTGGTTTCCAAGGATCGCTTAGAGAGCATCTCAAGCGTTACATGTAAGGGTGGATTGGCATCCGCACCCGCGAAATGGTAAAAACGGACCTTGTCCAAGTCATTGAGACCGCTCCGTGGCCAGCCATTTATATAAATATCCGTACCCTTACCGCGTATCTGTAGAGTCTTCCCAAAGAAAAACTGTATTCCGACGACATAAGAGAGAAACATGCGATGCTGCGTCGGCTTAGGCGATCCGTGACGATCGACGTTTTTTCAATCATATGCCGTCGACATAAAGCGTTGCCGTCGACGTAAAGTTGATTAATTTGGAGAGACCTTTCGCCGTACTTGCATAATCTAACACGGTGAGCCAACTATCACGGAATTAAGTGATTAAGTCCATACATTTTTGACTTAACGAGATTGTGCAAGTAGACCTTAGTGTACCGCGACCTTAGTGTAAGTTCAGAGGATTGCGGATCCTTATCCCTTTTATTGTCGGGAAAACGAATTCTCCTGTTTTTAAGGGGTTTGCTACGAGCATGTGACATCACCAAATTTGAATGATATTGTGTTAAGGTTGTTGCTTACAGCCATATTTGCAGGCGTAAAGAAAAGTACCTACAATTTTTTTGCTACATCATCTACTGCTCAAACTCGTAGTAAGTGAACAGGGAGTGGAAAAAGTCGTGCTCGGATTAAGTCGCGCGTCGTACATTACGAGAACATCCGCATTATATTTCACTGAGTGGCATGAATTATGTTCCGCTGGACCGCAGCGGTGTAAAGTTGCTTTGAATCTGGGAAAATTCCTCCAGCAAATTTGTTACGTAATCATTTTCCTTTTCAATTGCAAACTTGTTTTATCGGAGGTTTTATTGGTGTTTCTGTGTGCCGCCGGCGCCCTTGCGGAGTGTTTTGTTCGAGCGGGCGCAGCGCTCGGTCTAAATTGCAACAAATGCATTTCCTCGCACTGGCAAACGGCCAATTGTTGACAAGTTCCGTGAACTCGTTGATGGTCGAGAATATTACGTATGTACGTCCTTTATTAAATTCTGATGTGCCTACAGAGATTGCACGGCGTGATACGAGGCGTACCTATTGTCTGGATTATTGCGCATACCTACATACAAGCGACCCGTGTTTTTAGGTGATATTGTACGGAGGTCAAACATGCTATTGCTTCGTAAAAAATATGCATGTTTCGTGTTGTTGGAATTAGCAATTTGGTATAAAATATTTATATGTAGGTATTTACATATTCATATTTCTTCGACGCAAATTTAATTGATCTCAGTCATGCAGTGGCCTAGTCACTCGAACTGTATAATGGAAGTATAGGGTGACAAGAATTTCTAAACATAGAACTCAATCAAGAATTTTTTGTCGCCATGTTTCAATGGTCTCCATTATGAAGCCTTGAATTATCTGTATTAGGTAGGTAATATTAATGATGGTTTAAATTCAATTCAACTGGAGATACGTGGTTTTGGTGATGATGACATTTAGTTATTCTTAATTACTAGAGTTAAACAGTAAATAAATCCAAGCAATATAACTGTGTACACACCTTACCACCTTACCCTTTCTCAACAAATACAATTTTTTTATGTTTATACATTTGCGCCACCTACAATTTTCTCAGCTTTGCCCCCAAGGTTGACTGGTAGAGAATGCCTCATGGCATTAAGTCCGCCTGTTGTACTTTAAGTTTTACTTTTGTACAATAAAGTTTAAATAAATAACATTACCCACACTCACTGTAGGGTAAATACATAGAAGTAATAGTATTATAATGTAGCGCTGAAAAAATGTTGTACTAGACACTTACATTTCAATCCTATCACAAACTGCCTCCGAATAAACAGAAGCCGCAATTCCCCTTAAAAGTCTTTTCATTTAATTCGATTAATACATAAAGGAATAAAATGGAATTAGATGTCTCCATCCGTTGTCTCAGTCTTTGTTCGTCTTGTTTGTTCTGCTAATTGTGCCGTATTTACTGGGCCAATAAGACTCCTTATAAATCTGTGACGCATGAAGGACTCTCTAACTCGCTTATTGCGCTTAATATTGTTATTTTGGTTTCTTGCTAAACATCCGATTGTTATAGACGTACAATCGCCAGGAATAATATACCCTTCAAATGGAGTCGAAAAGTGCTCGAGTGGAGACCACGGTTTGACAAACTCAATCTAGGACGTCCATCTACAATGGACAACCTTATGAAGATCGCCGGGAGACGATGGGTGCAGATCACTTCCAGCCGGTGTATGTGGAGGTCCAAAGGGGAGGTCTATGTTTAGCAGTGGACGTCTTATGGCTGAAATTATGATGATCTTGAATAGCCTTTACGACGAAGTTTTCAGCAATATCTGACACAATAGGAACGTGTCACATAGTCTATCTGTACTTAGAGTTACAAAAAAAGTTCACGCCGTTAACTATATCCCTAATCGCTAAAAACTTACATCCTAAAATGGCGTTAATTTTTTTGCGGACTTGGGTGAGGCTGGCTCTAAGGTGCAAATGTTTATAATTAAGTACTGCATTCATTAGTTCATTACATATATATTTTTTTATATATTTTAGTCTATATAATGTCCCACTGCTGGGCACAGGCCTCCTCTCATATATGAGAGGGATTGGGCTATAGTCCCCACGCTGGCACTAAGCGGGTTGGGAACTTCACATACACCTTTGAATTTCTTCGCGGGTGTATGCAGGTTTCCTCACGATGTTTTCCTTCACCGAAAGCTAATGGTAAATATCATCTGATATTCCGTACATAAGTTTCGGAAAAACTCATTGGTATGAGCCAGGATTTGAACCCACGACCTCCGGATTGAAAGTCGAACGTCTAAACCACTGAGCCACCACCGCTTCTTCATTGTGTATTATATAGTTCATTACATACTTAAGATAATTTTGCTTGTGAAGCTACACTCGATAAGTAACCCTACGCAAATAACAAGTACTAGGTATATATACTCGTAAGAGGTTTCCTACAATTTGTATATTAATGTCACTTTAATATAACTATTTCTCGAGTGGCCTAAGGTTCCAATTTGTTGACTTTATGTTGCATGATTAATGATTATTGATTAAGTATTATACAAACGCAGAGCACTTGGATGTATCTAGTGGGACTGAATTTAAGGGGGTTTACACCCGAAAGGGAAAGGCAAAAATGTTAACCCCCAACATCTAGCATCTCCTGCTTCCTACGCACTAAGTACCTACGGAAAGTAAGTAATGCATTGCTTACAGATACGATGATGATGATGATGATGTCCTCCCAGACGTATCCGTCGACGGCGACACCCGGACAATTAAAAAGAAATCTATTTCTGATCGGTTTCTTTGCGTGCATGGGCTCGAAGGTGACTTGCAAAACCAAGTTTTGTCTTGAAAGTCCGGCAGCAAGATGAACAATATAATAGCTCACCGCCCGAGTTATAGGTAAGTATAGACGTAGGAGGGCTTGGGCCGAGATACTCGTAGTATACGACAAAAATGAAAAACGTGTTCCTAAGAACCTAGTCGTTACCTAATAAATAAGTCAAAATGTGACATTTTTTTAATGTGACGAAGGTAGACAACTGAGCTCTCAGCCCATCTGATGGAAAGCGGGAACTGAGGCCCATGGACATAGTGACCAAAAAATCGCCTATGCATTGTCTACCCTGAGGACTTAGATGGATTGCCTCTATGCCAGTAATTACACCGGCTCTATCTTACCCCCAAACCGGAACACAGTACTAACTATACAAGGTGGAATGGGACGACGTTCCTTCCCGCTACCGATCGAGTCTAATACCAACCATTACGATGAACTTTGAGTATGGGACCAGCATTGAAAGCGCACATGGAAAATTGACTTTTCCATACTGTTGAACTCTAACTTATCACTCACTTTGTATGAGGGGTTAATTTTTTTTTATATTTCGATGTTGGTCCCATACTGAAAGTTTATCGTAATGGTTGGTAGACTCGGTCGGTAGCGGGAAGGAACGTCGTACCTTTCCACCCTGTATAGCGGCAGGTTAACGGGTAAGACGAACTACACACACACTTTACACTGCAGAACAGTGCTTTACATATTCTGTAAATACGCGTGACCCTCCTATTATGATGAACATCTGTAAATCAATATGGAATTATGACGGAAAAACCCGATGATGTCAATGACCTAGAACGAAAGTAATCAGCAGACTTTGATTGATCGAAGTATTTCGATATCTTCGAATACTTGAGGCCATGTGTAATTTTTGTTTCATGACAAAATAAATGCTACATTTAATTGGACACGTGTTTTATCTTTTGTCAGTCAAAACAAAAGATAAAACACGTGTCCAATTAAATGAAGCATTTATTTTAGCAATGTTTTATACAGCCACAATTACGCAATCTACAAGAATAAAACCTTACTTATTTTACCTAATAATTAAATACCTAAAATTCTTCAAACATTAATAAATGTAGGGCATTGCTTCTAATTGACGAGTCATGGAAATTACATAGGTTTTAGTCTAACTTTTATCTGCCTTAGTCACGATGATCATTAATCACCTAGGTATAATTATTGTCAAATTTTACAACTGTTAATATCGATAAGAAAACAATTGAAATAGATATATTTAATACCTATGTACAGTAATGTACATAACAATGAGGAAACTACATTTTTTCTTAACGAGTGGTCGTGATTCGATGTGGGTATACATATACGTACCCGACGCGAATTTGGTAATCAGCCCATATTTCCAATAAGCAAAATAAACGACTATTTCAGTTACTTGGACCATTATCATAGGTACAATTTAATATTTTAAAATGTATTATGCCTGGATAAACATACAATTTGGCCAATAAGTAATAAATGAGCCGTGCAGACTGCAGATAAGTACTACGTGAACGCTTCACTTTTTTGCATAATTAAGTGTACTGTTAGATATTACTTTGCGAGCATAATATAAATGCATAACTTATGCCACATTTTTTTTATTTTTCGATTGGAAAAGTATCGGTGTGACCCTTTCGCAACCATTGCCTGCGACTTTGTTTCATCAAATACACCTTTCATTTTGTAAAAATACTTCTTTTAAGTATTATTTGTTTCGTGAGCTTGGATCCCTTGTTGTTGACAGGTCTGTATCAACAACTTTTTTCTTTTGCGTTTCTGAAAAGTGTGATCTTTTCTATGTAAGTATTTAGATACAACAGATACCTACAGTTAAGGCTAAAAATGAATCATTACTTGAACATAAAGTGTAATAAATAATACGACACAAACTAAGCTCATTAGAAACTTCCAGTGAATAAAATCTCCACGTGAATTACAGGAAAATACAAAATCTCGGTACAAAAGGACTTACCGAAATAAAAGATGCCTCGCCAAAATGGACAGAGTTTTTCGCCGTCCAAACGCAGAAACCCATTATTGAGAAAGTTTACCAGCTGCACCAGTTTAGTCATAATTTACCTGCAATTTAATTCGCATTACTGCGAAACTACTGTCTGTCAGGGCTGCCATGCGTCAGGGCTTATAGACGTAAACCGAAGATTTTATAATAATTCGAGACATCATCGACATGTTATCTTGTCATCAATGCAGGCATTACTGGTATTAACTCTCGTCTGTCACCTATTTAAATTCTTGTTAGTATCTAGAGCATTTCTTGAAATCAACATTTTAATGGTAATACAGATTCTAATAATTATTTATTGTTTAAAGTCATCTGTTATATGATGAAATGCTTTAGATATTAATAAGAATTTAAATAGGTTGTGTAAGAAGTCCCAATATATTTATTATTATTTATTTATTATAGGTGACAGACGAGAGTTACACTATAGACCCACACTATAGGTGTCCTTCGCAACCGCTGTAGTAAGTTATGTCGTGATGCTCAGCGGCGCCATATACACAGCGCGGTGGAGAATGGTGAGCCAGCCAAAATTTGGAAGTTCCTGAGGTCATTGGGAGTTGGGAAGTCTTCACAGGTTCCTGTTGGTAAGGATATTGACTTGAGGCAACTTAATGATCACTTTTCTGCTTCCTCTACCTTTTCTGGACCAGCTAAGTTGCAAACTCTCGATCTTCTCTCAGGTTTCTCAACTCCTGACTTTCCCTCTTTTTCACTTACCCAATTGACTGACAGCGATGTTGAGAAGAACGTATTAGCCATCTCTTCCAATGCCGTTGGTGTCGACAGTGTTAGCCGCAAAATGATTCTTCCTCTTGTTGATGTCCTAGTTCCCATCATTACTCACATTTTTAATTCCTCTATTTCCTCTGGTATTTTCCCTTCTATCTGGAAAGACGCCGATGTTATTCCCTTGCCTAAAAAATCCAATCCATCATCTTTCTCCGACTTTAGACCCATTTCTATCCTTCCTTTTCTCTCCAAAGTTTTTGAGCGCCTTGTTCATCAGCAACTTACATCATACATGAACAGACATGAGCTCATGAACCCCTATCAATCTGGTTCGCTCGCTCTGGTTAAAATTACTGATGATATCCGGGCCGGGATGGACAATCGAATGCTCACTGTACTGTCGCTGTTGGACTTCAGCAATGCTTTCAACACTGTCGATTTCGATATCCTGCTCGGCATAATGCGTTCTCTCAACATTTCTCCTGCAGTCATTGACTGGTTCCGTAGTTATCTTCAATTTCGTCGGCAGCGTGTAAAGCAGGATTCTTCATTTTTTCCGTGGTGTGACACACTTGCCGGTGTTCCACAGGGCGGTGTGCTATCGCCCCTTCTATTTTCAATTTTTATTAATGCTATTACCAACGTCATCCTTTCTTCGTATCATCTTTATGCTGACGACCTGCAAATTTACTCCCAATGCGGTATTAATGATCTGCCTCAAGCCATTGACTTTACTAATCGGGATTTAGATCGCATTTCCAGTTGGAGTAAACGCTATGGTTTAAAAGTTAATCCGTCGAAAACTAAAGTTATAATCCTAGGTAGTCCTAAGCTTTTATCTCGAATTGACTTTCATAATCTGCCGGCCATAGTGTTTGATGGAGTTCTGGTCCCTTATTCGAGCCAGGTAAAAAATGTGGGTGTTCTAATTGATCGCACACTTTCTTGGGTACCCCAGGTTGGTGAGATCAGTAGGAAGTTGTTTGCTTCGTTGGGGTCGCTTCGTAGGATTCGTAACTTTTTACCCCTTGCCACCAAAATTGCGCTTGCCCAGTCTTTGCTTCTTCCTATATTAGATTATGCTGATGTTTGCTATCTTGACCTAACGGAAGACCAGCTTAACAAACTTGAGCGTCTCCAGAATGCCTGTATAAGATTCATATTCGGCCTACGAAAATTTGATCATGTCTCGGAGTTTCGTTCCCAACTAAAGTGGCTCCGTATACGTTATCGTCGCAACTCGCATATTCTTGCTCTTCTTTATAATACTCTTTTTAACCCCACTACTCCTTTTTATCTTAAGGTGCGGTTTAACTTCCTTTCTTCCGTTCGGTGTGCGGGGAAGCATCTTCTTGCGCCTCCTTCTTCTTCATCGAAATTTTATAACAGCTCCTTTACGTTTCGGGCTGTTCGGTTGTGGAATGCTTTGCCGCTAGATCTACGATTAGCAAAATCTCTTCCAATTTTTAAAAACCTTTTGAAATCACATTACCTTTCCCTGCCTTAACTTGAGTTATTATCATTAGTTTTTTTTATGTGTATTTACGTTTATTATCTTTAATATAAACACTTATTTGTATGTATGTATGTATATATGTATATATCTTTATTATATTACCTATGTTTTAAATTGATTTAATTGATCATAATTCTTAATTTGTTCTCATATCGGCACTACCCGATTATAATTATTTGCTAAATTTTTCATTTCCTGCTATCCTAAGGTTGTCTGGAAGAGATTGCTTGTAAGCGATAAGACCGCCTGTTGTTGCCTATCGATACATGTTTTTCTGTATTTGTATTTTAATTAAGTATGTGGTGCACAATAAAGAATATTTACTTACTTACTTACTTACTTATAGGATTACACCAAATAAAAAAAAACATGCCCATTTCAAAAATTTTTTTTCTACATTTTATTGTACCATTTTGTTGGCATGATTATATTGTATACCTGTACCAAATTGCAGATTTCTAGTATTAACGGCCACTGAGCTATGTTGCGGACAGACGAACAGACGGACAAGGCGAAACTGTAAGGTTTCCGTTTTTGCCAGTTTGGCTACGGAACCTTAAAAAGGATAGAATACTTAGCGTATTTCGATGAAAATAAGGCTGTAAGCTTAGCACATGATTGGTGTGTCAGTATGTCGCCGCGAGATAAATTTTCCATCTTTTACTAACTATATGAATAAAAGAGGGATGGATAGATTGGATAGTCTATCTCGAGGCGACATATTGCCGTACTAATCCTGTGCTAAGCCTACTAGAAAGCTAAGTTTATGGTTATTTATTCGTAGTTTATAGTATCTTTCGATGACGGTCATAGCTATGGGATACAATAACGTGATATAAATATGTGGGCGACGAGCTTCCTCGACGCCCTCTGGAGGGCACTTTCGTGGCACTTTCAGAACTTTCCATTCACGAGACCCCAGGGGTCTGGAGCCGTGGGCGGCGCCCGACGCCCACGCCAAACGCCACTTCTGGGATTGCTTAAATGTCTCCCAAACCGTAAGAGGATCCTAACTCAAGTGTAAAATTGCGGTGTAAAATGAAAGGTGACATTTGTACAAATCATTCCATAGGACGGTGATTTTAGACAGTGTATTTATAGAAGCATTAACCCCTCGTATGCTTCCTATCAAATTAATTACGTTACTGTAAAAATTACCTTGACACTTAAAACAATAGATTGAAATTCCCACGCACAATGTTTTTGGTTCAGTAGTTTTATGAATTTCTTGACTTCGTCAGACTTTGATTTTGAAGGAAGATTTTTATGTGGAAGGATTTTATTGTTTCGTAATTGTAGAAATATCTTGAAACAAATGGAAACTGTAAAATTACCAACTATGTCATGACTTCAAAACCAAATTATGAAATAAAAAATAAAAACAAAAAAGGTAGATTGTATTTGATGCTTAATTACGAGTCGAACTTGTGGATCTTGTGTAGTTATAGTAGCTACTGGGCTATAGGTTGGCTAGTTTTACTGAATATTTTTTTAATTAATACCAATGTTTTTGGTAACCCTATCAGTCTGTGAAAGTTTGTGACGCTCACACGCGGATGGATATCATGTTTTCGAGCCGGCACCGGATGCCGTCGTACTCCGTAACTCATACTCGGTTCCGGCGCAAAAACGCCGGACACGGCCGCGCGATAGCGCCAGATATATGTGCACACGCCGCTTTATTTACTACTTGTGTACAAATACAGTCAAAGTTGCATATCACGGGAAACTGCTGCATGAAAGGAAGCGTCAAATGTTAGTGTTTCACGGGCTTCCGAGCTCGTTCTCAAACGAGCTGCCGGGGAAAATACTACCGCAATACAGTGAAACCTATTTTTAATGAGGTTTGTGAGGTGTTTTCTCGAATGCTATTTCGATGTGTTTATGTTACTTGTCGCCGCAGTTGCGTGACGACCATAATCTGACAGGGTCAGCAATTTTTTGGTAATTCCGAAAAACAATTTGTCAGCTACTTTAGCAACAATCAACTTGAATCTTAATCGATAGTCATCAGATTACAAAAACTTGTGTAAAACAAAGGTATAACTTGCGACGAAATAGAAAAGATTTATTTTAGTAGTTTGGTCCCTATAATTTTAATGTGTTTACCTATCTAACATACGTCTATTTAACTGTAAAATTTCAGAGCGATCTTTATCGAAAGCAGTGATTGTGCACCTATCGAGCTCAAGCTAAATTCATATGTTTTTTTAAATTTTCACGATTATCACTCATATTTTAAAGACAAACAGGTCTTAATCGCGTTAACTTACGTTTAATTATATTCTGACGTTTTAGGCATGACGTTACACCCGTGGTCGCAGTCTGCAGCAAAGTTTACGCGATTAAGACCCGTTTGTCTTTAAAATTGTAAACAGATGTGGGTATAAATAGTAGGTATGCCAAAATGTTAGATAATTCATTGTACTGCATCAACTAACAGCGACGAATTTAATCCCAAGGCGCACGCTGTACGGTGTCGGCAATATATGTATGTACCAAACTCAAAATATGTAGTATGGAATAATCAGGAATATACTCCGATATGTTCGGTCTCATTTTATCATCTATAGCCTAATCACATAGCTTAACTTAGAAAGCTACGCATGGGGCAATAAACGGTAAAAATCGTGATCATAAAGCCTACCTTTTCAATTCGAAAAAGATTAGGTATGTGGAACCTACAGCATACAGATCCTCTTCGGCCATTTAGATTGGTTTTACTAACTATACCAGCATACCTAACCAAGATTCTGCAACCGTATACGATAAGCGATAAGTAATAAATGTATGAGAATGTCAGATTCGTAGGAAAAGTTTGGTCACGTGACTTATCGCTTATCGTATACGATTGCAGAATGTCATCTTGGCTATGCCTGCAATGCCCGTCTTTTCTATTTCTCTATAACACACAATTTAGCTCCCGCTTCCTAGGAATATTTAAAATATAAATATGCAGGAAAAGCGCTCTTCAAAGGGATTCAAATACAACGACCAACAATACACTACCAGTCGATCGGGAGCCGTCAAAGAAATAAATTGCTTCATCCCAAGTGGAGTCACTATTCCGCAGAACTAGAGACAGAGTTGAAATAAAAACTGGTGGAAATACCAGTGCATGTTTAATTTCTGTAGATGCTGCTCTATATAAGGTGCCCATGAGGAAAGGGAAAAATCTAGCAGCGTGTTCCTGAGACGAAAAGAAGCAAAAAATGTTTAATGAGTTTTGGTGAAATCTGTATTTTTTTTTATGCCTTAATACACAAAAAAAGGATTTTACTAATGAAACTATCGCAAAAAATGCACTTTAAAGTTTTTTTTACATTTGCTAGGTAATTAAAGATTTTTTTAGGAAATTAAAAACTTCATATGACATTTTTAACTTCAAATTTGGTCAGAAATCCGCTGTTAAATTTTTTCCCTTTCCTCATGGGCACATTGTATACAGGGTTACATTTGAGTTAGAGTAGGAGTGAACACGATACTAGGGAGAGTCGCGCTGAGCAACTTTCACTATTAAGACAACGACGAAATCGCCAAAAAAATCTCCTCATTATGATTTAACGAGCCCTCATTAACAGTTGATTATCATAATATTTTCTTCGGTGACCATGAGGACTACTCTTGAAATAAAACTATGATAAACGGATAAACTCGCGTATATTAATTAAACTTAACTTCATCCCGACGTTTCAAACACTACAGGGTTCGTGGTGTGCGTTATCAATTAATTCATGATTAGGATTTTTTTCCGGCCATAAACATCTAGCTCTAGCCTTTTTAAATAATCGCCAAATTAAAAAAAAAACCGTTCAACCGATTTCTCCAAGATCCCATCAACAAACCCCAAATTGGTGCCAACTGGACCATCTCGGGGTTATACCTACTCGTTCGATAAAAAAAATGTAAATCGGTTGAAATAAAATTATGAAAACAGATAAACTCGTATATATTAGCAAAAACGTTGGGATGAAGTTAAATTTAATTAATATACCTACGAGGGTTTATGCGTTTTCATAGTTTTATTACATGTGTAATCCTCGTGGTAATCGAAGAAAATATTATGTAAATCGGTTCCGGATTCCCGTAGATATCGAGTAACAACATTCATACAAAAAACAAACGAATTGAGAACCTCCTTCTTTTTTAAATCGATTAAAAATACCCAATGTTCGTACCATTGCCAGTCTACGTCACTTCCTTATCTCTCGTCGCCCGAGCAATATTGTCGAGTCACAATCTGCAAAGTGATCACTCAAATACATGGGTCGTCATAATAGAAACGGCACGTCTTCGGTGCAACTGCAATATTGCACTGCGCATCTCAGCACGTGCCCCAGGGCTCCGAAATGGCCGGAAATGGATCTTCACCGTGTCGTGCTTGAGATGTGTTTTTGTCACGTCGGTGAGAAGTACCTATTCTGTTTACAGTAGCCGTACCAGGGTGCTTAGACAAGTTGTCAATCGCTAACGCTTAATCGCCAATCGTAAACGAAAGGCAACTAACTGTCTTTGTCGCACTAATATGAAAGAGTGACAGAGAGGGAAAACTACGATACGCTACTAAGCGCTAGCGATTGGCAACTTGGCTAAGCACCCACGACTTTGCAAGTTTAAGGCACTGGTCTCACCACGAGCTACTAATGCTCATAGCTTAGTAGCTCGCGGTGAGACCAGTGCCTAAGTAACATTACAGTGCTCGGCCGCTAAGAAGTAAATCCAGTTATCAGTTCAATACCTACATTATCTGTCAACAACGTCACTTTTTGACACATAATGTACTGAAACGACAGCTTTCAGGATTGACTTCATAGCGGCCGAGCACTTAAAGGATTAAGGGTGCATTCAAACCAAAATAGCATTCGCTGTTCTATCCCCCGTTCTACGAAATCAACCAATCACGTTTTGTGTAACGATCGAATTCCGTAGAGTGGGGGTTAGAATAGCGAATGTTCGTTTGGTCTGAATGCACCTTTACTCGATACGTAAAGCCGGCCATCGCGCTCGCTCAAATATATTAGTGAGAGCGCGATAGAATGCATTACAATGCATTACGTATCGAGTAAAACCTAACGTTATTTTTTTCTTCTGGAGCGATCATCTTCGAAAATATTGACTTGAGAAAAATCTTTCTCCTGGGACCCTCTCTTTTTCAAATACCTATTCAACGATACCCCATACTATAGGATTACAGCAAAATAAAAATAACATCCCCACTTTACTACAGGGGACTTCCCCTACATACCCAATTTTTTTTTTGTAATTTTATTCTACCAGTTTATCGGCTTAATTTTTTTTTCACTATAAGGGTTCGTAGTTTATTACGGAACCCCCTACTAATTAGCAAAGTGTGCCTGTTTGGCATACCTACTTATTAAAAAGTTTGGCCACCGTAAGCCGCTCCAGATCTCGGCATGTCACCTCACGCCCGCCGTGACCCGGCATCAACATCATTGTTAAGCGCTAAAAATTCCGAGTCAAGAAGTCACGTCTTCGTCATGACACCGACTGAGTTTATGCTCGCACCGGAGACTAGTATATGATAGGAACTGGCAACCACCGTACAATGAATTGTAAAGTAAAGAATATGTAAGGTTTCAGGTGTCATTCTATCACGCTAGCACTGACATATTGGAGCGAGCGTGATGGCCTGATTTACGTATCGAGTAGAACCTAACGTTAACGATACTTGCAAGGTGGTACTGGTAGGTACGGCTATACTGGTGCTTACCTTGAGCTAAGCGGCTATACTTAATATTGTTTGTTTATAATATTGTTTTATCCGATTGAAAAAATATTTCGCGGGTGTTTTGCACAGGGGTTTTAGTGACGAAAAGGTTAATATCTATTTCCAAATAACAATGTTTAGGTTATTGACAATATGACTATCATCCGAAATTGTCTAATTTAATAAAATGTTTTAAGATTGAATTAAAATTATTACGTTGGTTTACTTATTTCTCCTTTGACAGCTATGCGAAAATGTAGTTATTTTTGGTTCAGCCACGTGGCGCTGTTGTCACGCACGGTCCCAATAAGGATATTGCTAGTCTGTATTAATTACCCGTCTCCGCTCGCACGTAAGCGTAATATGGCAACAGTGCCATTCGCAATTTCACTTTAGATGTTTGCGATGTCAGCCGTTCCTTAACCCTCTAATTATTTCACGGTTCCGTGGCATCTTTGGAATTATTTATACTTTTTACCTGTCTAAAATACAGGAAAATGTGTGTTGCATGCGGTAAAAGGCTGAAATACTATTGTAACCGCGCTGAAGAAATCTTTATGAAGGATACACCGAAAAAATGTCTGTCTATTTATACATATTTCACACATCGTCATCAGCCTGACTTGTCCATTAATCACGTCATACTGTACAGGGGGAGGGGGGGGTCAAGAAAAAATCACCAATTATCAAGTTGCCAATCGCTAACCCTTAATCGTCAATCGTAAACGAAAGGGAGCTAACTATCGCACTATGTCGCACTAATATGAAAGAGTGGCAGAGAGGGAAAACTACGATACGCTACGAAGCGTTAGCGATTGGCCACTTGGCTAAGTTCGGAAAATGAAGACTTCCTAAAATCGAGGTTCGGATAATCGAGTTGCTACTGTATCTACAAAAATGTACCTACATCTGCATAAACCGTGCTTACACAGGCTCTCAAGCAAGAGTAATTATATTCGTCCCCGCTTCGAGGCACTTAGTTAGACTAACACTATCATCTTAGTGCAATATTTTAAAGTGCAATCTTAGAGTTATTAGCACCGTCGGTTGCAGTCTCGTAACATGATTTAAACTGGATAGCATAGATTAAAGAAGCATCTAGAAGCAAAGTTACGGGGGCTGGGTGGGAGGAAAATGGGGATACTTCAGTGAAGTATAATATTACGTAATGCTATTATGATTTGTAATTTAAAATAGATACATCACTGAGAAAAACTAGTATTTGTTTAACTTTTGTTAGCCTGCAATAACCAAGTTTTTATTACATGCTTTACAAGCTTTTACTTATTTAACGTATGCGGAGTGAAATCTGGACAGATTTTGACCAAGTAAAAAAATAACAAAATTAAATTGAAATTGTATCTCAATGCTGAATTCATATGCACATTTTGTTAGTTAATTTGGGAAGCTTTGTGTGTTTTAGCATCTTTCTTTAGATAATGGCCAATTAAGTAGAACAATGTCGCAAAACTGCATGTATTTTCTACAGGACACATTTGCTATGACCAAAATCGACGATAATTCTGAATTTATAGAAGTAGATAAGATTTGAAACACGGTTTTATAATAATTTCGCAAACTTTTTCTTTCCAGTAAATAATAGGTACTAGAAACTTTGACTACAGCCACTTTTCTGAGAGAGCTCGAATACAGAAAATAACGTTAGACCTAATCACAAAATCGAACAGAGAGCTCAGAAGGACTTCTAAATATTGATAAAAAATCTTTAAAGTTAAATAATACATAGGTATTGGAGGTAAAACTTTTATTGCGAATCAGACACATTAAACAATTTTCTATAATAAAGTTATATATTCCCGAAAAATACACACATTTTTAACGTTTATTTAGTTTAAGCAACATCATATTTTCCAAAACATTTTATCTAATTGGCTGAATGCTATTACCATTGCCACGTTTGCCGCTGTAAACAGGAAAAAATAAAAAGTAATGACACAACGTCCGCTATTTTCATTTAGGTACGGTACCTACAGGCATTCTAATAGGTGCCGTCCAAATAAAATCGAATACCTATTTCATCATCATCAACAGCCTACGATAGTCCACAACTGGACGTCTCTCCATTATTAACTATGCGTGTGGAGGTAAATGCCCATAATCGATTATGGGCATTTGCCACGCTGGGCAAGCGGATTGGTAATCGCAGTAATGTGTCCACTATGATAACGCTGCTGCGTCAATCATCAGTCTTTTATCAAATAATGGTCAGTGACACTTCAATCCCTTAGTCGACTCTTACGACACCCGCAGGAGTGGTGGTGGGGTGGTGACAAATGTATTGTTACTGCCATCATAACAGTCCACACGGCTGCTATTGTTTCTCTAAAATCGGTATTTTTTTAGGATTTTCCTATACAACATAAGCATTAAGAATTTTGAAAAATGCATTGCGTAAGTCTCGAAGCATTACGTTAGTACCAAACCTAATAACGATGCTTGCTTCCGTGCAAGTGTTTATACCAGGTGACAAACAAGTATACGGCCTAACCGATAGTAAGCAGTTTACATAGTCTATGGATAACTGCAGTTCCAGGGGAACACGTGCGCGTTGCCGATCCCATGAAAACTTCAATAATGGCTAGGTATTGCCAACACCAATATAGGACTTATTATTCGTCCGAAGATACTATATTCATCGGCAAATCCCTCAGCCATTGGTATTAATATAATATCCATTTAGCTTTTGACATCAATATTTAATAATATATTCAGAATCGTAATTAAATTCCATCAAAGTAGTACATTTGAGCTGTCATTAAAATGAAATATGTCTGCAAAATTAAATTTATCTGACCCTTACACTTAAACAGGCATCATCATCATCATCAGCCTATGATAGTTCACTGCTGGACGTAGGCCTCTCCTATTAACTATGCGTATAGACGCATTAGGAGGTAAATGCCTATAACAGGCATAAGATAATAATAATAAATAAGATGTAATTTAGAAAAAAAAAACAGTTATCCATGACAAATACGAAAGAATAATCATATTTTTATTTTTATAATAATGAAAAAAAACGTTGCTAGGTACTATTTGGCGCTGGTCTTCCGTTGTGACCATTTGTGGACGAGTGCAATGACGACACGATCATACAATTTAAATAAACTACTGAATTTACTTAACAGTCTAACGCAATTTTATCATACATAGATAAATATTTAATCGCAATTAATATTTTTTCATTAATCCACCATTACTGAAATTCATAATAAAATACTTAAGTAATAACAATGACAGCAACATTTTTAAATCTCTACTAAATATTATAAATTCGTAAGCGACTCTGATCGATTTTGTGGACCAACGCAAATTGTTTTCTTAAATATTTTTTACATAGTAACACAATGTATGGACGTCCACCCACAAAATGGACGGAACTTATGAAGGTCGCCGGGATACGCTGGATGAAGGTCGCATCTAACCGGTACATGTGAGGGTCCAGAGGGAAGGCCTATGTTCAGCAGTGGACGTCTTATGATGTTGACTACTATGTATACAAATTTAAATATTAGATGTCATATACAAAAGAAAAAATACCAAAGTTTACCAACGCCTGAGGTGGGGTTTGAACTTTTTGAAACTGGTTTGAACTATCATTTTAGAATGAATAAGTCTCACGAGAGTTTTTGTTTAAAAAAGGTGATGAGCTAGTATCAAATAAATACCTACTAATATTATTAAACTGTAGGTAAGGCTGTCCCTTGTTGTAACTATTAATTTCTCATTATTGTTTGACAGTAAGTACACCAACGAATTACACTATACGTTTTACCGTCCCCCAAGGCAATCCTTCAAAGCGTCGTATTCCAAGATCGGTCCGTATACTGTTCGACAAATTGCTACATTTTCAGGCAAAGAGTACCCCATCGTAAGTAGTACGTAAGTGCGATTTCAAATTGCACTTTTAAGGAGGAAACGCCTTATCGACAGCCGACAAAAAGCTACTATTTCCTTGGGAATGGCACAAATAACGAGAATACACTAACAAGCTGAGGGACTGGTAAATTCGTGACATTTTCAACAAATTATTTTAATTAATTTGTGGATAGGGTGGTCGGCACCCTCAGACTCCCTCCCTTCGTACCCCCCTCCCCTCGTCCTCGGCAAAAACTAATTCAACTAGCGTGCCGGCTTCTAGTGAAGGAAATTGCAGAGAATACGTAAATATTACTACTGAGTACAGAATTTTCGTCTCGGAAACGTCTAGAAAATTTGCAAAGCATGTGTAAAAATGAAATACAATACAAAACTCTTTAATGCACACCTCACACGTAGTAAAAAAGTACAGAAAAACAAAAGAAATACAGAAAACCAGGTCACAAAAAGTGGCCTCATCGGGGCATCGCTAAAAAGCATAGGGTAATGAATTGCCATTGTAATGTGTTTCACAATTGTCACTCGTATTTTAACGACAAACGAGACTTACCCCTTTATTCAAAAAGGTCTCCTAACTTAACAAGCCGCTAAGTATTGTTTGTTCCTTTCAGTCTTATCAATATGTTTATAAGCCCAAAAGGGATAAACAATAGTTAGCGGCGTGCTAAGTTAGGAGACATTTATGAATAGATAAGGGGTAAATTAATCGGGTAAACCTACGCGTAGGTTAGACGTAGCTACGTCTGCCTGCGGATTTATTACCTATGTAGTATTTATAATAGGACCTAAGGAACCTATTAACAATGATTTCATCAGAAAATTCGGAATGTATATTTCATACATAAAGCGGCGTTTCCACTTAGTGTTCTGAGCGAACAATGCGAGCATTCATTCGTTCTTGGGCAAATGAAAACAGGATTTCCTCTCCCGTAACCAATTCGCCGCGAGTGCGTTGCGATTTGGCCGCGATCGCGTAACGAATACGCTGCGCAGCCGTCATTAAATCGCTCAGAGTGATCTGAGTCTTAGACAGTCACTAATAAGATTTATTATTACATCATGGATACCAACTCTTGACGCGGCAAACTCGGTGCGCAGTCGCGGCGTATTCGCCACGCGGTCGCCGCGTAATCGCGACACCATCGCGGCGAATTGGTTGTTTTTTTTTATTTATTTAATATTAGACACACCAAACAGACAACATTCAATACATGTACAAACAATAATAATAAAAATCAGACAGGTATTAAGATAGAATGTTACCCAAAACAAGTGTGTTCAGCATGATTAAAAAGAGAGAATGAAAACATCCCTAAACAAAAGTAACTTAAATTTAAATTAATACCTATAAATTTTCACTACATAAGAAAAATAGCAGATAACAAAGAAAAAAGTACATGCAAATATACTATTCGAATACGAAATATTGAACAAGGGAACTACTCGTAAAGTGGAGGTGTTTTTTTTATTTCGCTGTAATAATATAGTGTGGGTCATTGAATAAGTCTCTAAAAAGAATAATGGTCTCAAATAAAGTTTTTATTTAAAGCAATAATTTTCGGAAAAAAACCTTTGATCCGTAAGTCCAAAATATATGAAAAACAGGAATAGTAGGCGTATAGAATACTTTGAAATAAAACTATTTCGAACATAATCACCCCATGCGTTTTTAAACAACTGTAGGTTAGAGAGAGAGATAGAACCTACACTGAGCATGGCCCGACATGCTCTTGGCTGGTTTTATTCAATCAGCAGAATCGACAATAATCAGAAGAAAACGCAAGAAAAAAACGTGGAACATTAAAACCCACTATCAATTTGCAAGTGCACGGGCACAGACAAAACTACTTGAGACAAGTTCCATATTGCATGTTCGCTGTTCCCGTCTCCCCCTGAGCCCGTATGGAACTTTACAAATTATAATGCTGTTAGTTATATCATTCCGAACTTCCCTTTGTATTACAGGTCAACAAGCGATCCTGACCATTTTTGACATCTGGGTCGTGGAGCAAGAGTGAACAGGGTACTAGGGACGGTCAAGATGACCTCCACTATATGAAGACTACCAAAATAAAACTGCTAAATATGAATTATAAATATTAGATGTGATATACCAAAGAAAAATGACCATGATCACCTAACGTCCGAGGTGGAGATCGAACCCACGTACTCAGCTTTCGCGGCTGATGCCTGTACCCCTCGGCCACTCGGTCTTAGCAACCACCGGTCAATTTTTCGGGTATATGCAATCCCTTACAAGGCTAGGCGCCTTTGACCATTCTCTAAGGGTAAGCAATACATGCCTGCACCTCCTATTAGTTAGTTATAAATAATTTGCTTTGTATTTTCACAATACGTTTGCTAAATATGAGTTAATTGATACTTAACTATCAACTAAGGCTCAATTAACTTATAATTAGACGATACAAGTGTGAAATTACATTACGATACAAATGCGAAAATAAGTTAGAAACGAGTGGCGATCAATTTTAACACGTTACGATAAAAAGTGTTTTTTTAAATCGACACTAATTTCCTTTTAATACGAGATCGTATGTAGCAATGTACAGTCGAGGAAATTGAATGTTTAGCACTTTGCAGTTCAAGTTAAATTGGTTGTGTTGTATGTGCTAAGCACGTCCAACGTAAAGTGAGACATAAACTGCTAAACATTCAATTTCCTCGACCGTACAAGTTGCAGAACATTTTCAAAATTGCGGGAATATACTAGAAAATTTCCGAGAATTTACATGAGAATTTAGGAGTAAATTCTCATTGAGACTGTTTCCATAAGAACTTATAAAAAAGTGTTGAAGAATATTGTATTTCACAATTGAGTAAAACAAGGCATAAAATATACCTTAAAAGGCATGTATATACGACGGTTTTAGCATGATTGGATTGCTTGTAAAATTTAAATTGCCGAGAACATTCTTTATAGAAGTTTCGCAACTTATGCAACTTCTCCTCGATTAGCTAATGTAAGACGTTTTTCAATGTTTTTCAACTTTTTTTACGTACTATTGCGAGACAGGATTCATTTCTTGTCATGGAGATGAGTAAGGCGTAACTTGGTCTACTTACTAGGTAGTTACTACATCATCATCATCATATCAGCCGACAGACG